>JACCGJ010017312.1:0-185993 GCA_013407085.1 Atriophallophorus winterbourni
ACTGTTCTCTACCGTGTATCAGTGTGCATGGTAAGAATCGAATCCGACCAACAACCTGTCGGTCGATCATTGTTTGTCTAGCCTCCGGGTCACCTCAGTGAGCGATACAACGGGGCTAAGTTTAAAGCAACATAACACTCAAACACCCACTTAGCACGTTGACGCCCGTACCCGTCACGAAACAACCAAGACAAACCGCTTCAACATCACACCACTGGCACCACACCCTGCAAACGCATGCTTCGCGCAGCAACGCAACCTCACACAAAACCACACCGCAAACCCCGACCACAACAACCATAAACATACCAAACACATTCCCAACACGCGCAATCGCAAACGCTTCACACACCGAGCATAAGCAACAAGGCTAAAACACACCAAGCGCGCAAAAACGCCAATTCATCATACACCGCAATATGCTACTTATCAACCGGACCATATCAGTATTATATGACGATCTCCAAATTTCACGTTAAAGCCGCACTTGGACAACTCTCCTCGCCCAACCATTCAATCTACACGCATGCAAAGTGGTAAAAATATTTAACTAATCGACACAAACAACATGCATAACAAACCAATCGGCAGAAACTAGCGCAACCGCTCGAATCGGGCACTCCGTGCAAAAGAGCATTTTGTTTATGGTCACGACTGTTTACCCTAGTCCGTGAGCGCGCGCTCAAGCGGTTACCTATACTGTTCTCTGCCGTGTATCAGTGCATGGTAAGAATCGAATCCGACCAACAACCTGTCGGTCGATCATTGTTTGGCTAGCCTCGAGCTCACCTCAGTGAGCGATACAACGGGGCTAAGTTTAAAGCAACATAACACTCAAACACCCACTTAGCACGTTGACGCCCGTACCCGTCACTAAACAACCACCACGAACCGCTTCAACATCACACCACTGGCACCACACCCTGCAAACGCATGCTTCGCGCAGCAACGCAACCTCATACAAAACCACGCCGAAAACCCCGACCACAACACGCGCAATCGCAAACGGTTCACACACCGAGCATATGCAACAAGGCTAAAACACACCAACCGCGCAAAAACGCCAATTAATCATACACCGCAATATGCTACTTATCAACCGGACCATATCAGTACTATATGACGATCTCCAAATTTCACGTTAAAGCCGCATTTGGACAACTCTCCTCGCCCAACCATTTAATCTACACGCATGCAAAGTGGTAAAAATATTTAACTGATCGACACAAACAACATGCATAACAAACCAATCGGCAGAAACTAGCGCAACCACTCGAATCGGGCACTCCGTGCAAAAGAGCATTTTGTTTATGGTCACGACTGTTTACCCTAGTCCGTGAGCGCGCGCTCAAGCGGTTACCTATACTGTTCTCTGCCGTGTATCAGTGCATGGTAAGAATCGAATCCGACCAACAACCTGTCGGTCGATCATTGTTTGGCTAGCCTCGATGTCACCTCAGTGAGCGATACAACGGGGCTAAGTTTAAAGCAACATAACACTCAAACACCCGCTTAGCACGTTGACGCCCGTACCCGTCACTAAACAACCACCACGAACCGCTTCAACATCACACCACTGGCACCACACCCTGCAAACGCATGCTTCGCGCAGCAACCCAACCTCATACAAAACCACACCGCAAACCCCGACCACAACAACCATAAACATACCAAACACATTCACAACACGCGCAATCGCAAACGGTTCACACACCGAGCATAAGCAACAAGGCTAAAACACACCAAGCTCGCAAAAACGCCAATTCATCATACACCGCAATATGCTACTTATTAACCGGACCATATCAGTACTATATGCCGATCTCCGAATTTCACATTGAATCCGCACTTGGACAACTCTCCTCGCCCAACCATTCAGGCTACACGCATGCAAAGTGGTAAAAATATTTAACTAATCGACACAAACAACTTGCATAACAAACCAATCGGCAGAAACTAGCGCAACCACTTGAATCGGGCACTCCGTGCAAAAGAGCATTTTTGTTTATGGTCACGACTGTTTACCCTAGTCCGTGAGCGCGCGCTCAAGCGTTTAGCTTTACGGTTCTCTGCCGTGTATCAGTGCATGGTAAGAATCGAATCCGACCAACAACCTGTCGGTCGGTCATTGTTTGGCTAGCCTCGAGGTCACCTCAGTGAGCGATACAATGGGGCTAAGTTTAAAGCAACATAACACTCAAACACCCACTTAGCACGTTGACGCCCGTACCCGTCCCTAAAAACAACCACCACGAACCGCTTTAACATCACACCACTGGCACCACACCCTGCAAACGCATGCTTCGCGCAGCAACGCAACCTCATACAAAACCACACCGCAAACCCAGACCACAGCAACCATAAACATACCAAACACATTCACAACACGCGCAATCGCAAACGGTTCACACACCGAGCATAAGCAACAAGGCTACAACACACCAAGCGCGCAAAAACGCCCATTCATCATACACCGCATATGCTACTTATTAACCGGACCATATCAGTACTATATGCCGATCTCCGAATTTCACATTGAATCGGCACTTGGACAACTCTCCTCGCCCAACCATTCAGGCTACACGCATGCAAAGTGGTAAAAATATTTAACTAATCGACACAAACAACATGCATAACAAACCAATCGGCAGAAACTAGCGCAACCACTCGAATCGGGCACTCCGTGCAAAAGAGCATTTTGTTTATGGTCACGACGGTTTACCCTAGTCCGTGAGCGCGCGCTCAAGCGGTTACCTATACGGTTCTCTGCCGTGTATCAGTGCATGGTAAGAATCGAATCCGACCAACAACCTGTCGGTCGATCATTGTTTGGCTAGCCTCGAGGTCACCTCAGTGAGCGATACAACGGGGCTAAGTTTAAAGCAACATAACACTCAAACACCCACTTAGCACGTTGACGCCCGTACCCGTCACTAAACAACCACCACGAACCGCTTCAACATCACACCACTGGCACCACACCCTGCAAACGCATGCTTCGCGCAGCAACGTAACCTCATACAAAACCACACCGCAAACCCCGACCACAACAACCATAAACATACCGAACACATTCACAACACGCGCAATCGCAAACGGTTCACACACCGAGCATAAGCAACAAGGCTAAAACACACCAAGCGCGCAAAAACGCCAATTCATCATACACCGCAATCTGCTACTTATTAACCGGACCATATCAGTACTATATGCCGATCTCCGAATTTCACATTGAATCCGCACTTGGACAAATCTCCTCGCCCAACCATTCAGGCTACACGCATGCAAAGTGGTAAAAATATTTAACTAATCGACACAAACAACATGCATAACAAACCAATCGGCAGAAACTAGCGCAACCACTCGAATCGGGCACTCCGTGCAAAAGAGCATTTTGTTTATGGTCCCGACTGTTTACCCTAGTCCGTGAGCGCGCGCTCAAGCGGTTACCTATACGGTTCTCTGTCGTGTATCAGTGCATGGTAAGAATCGAATCCGACCAACAACCTGTCGGTCGATCATTGTTTGTCTAGCCTCCGGGTCACCTGAGTGAGCGATACAACGGGGCTAAGTTTAAAGCAACATAACACTCAAACACCCACTTAGCACGTTGACGCCCGTACCCGTCACTAAACAACCACCACGAACCGCTTCAACATCACACCACTGGCACCACACCCTGCAAACGCATGCTTCGCGCAGCAACGCAACCTCATACAAAACCACACCGAAAACCCCGACCACAACATGCGCAATCGCAAACGGTTCACACACCAAGCATAAGCAACAAGGCTAAAACACACCAACCGCGCAAAAACGCCAATTCATCATACACCGCAATATGCTACTTATCAACCGGACCATATCAGTACTATATGACGATCTCCAAATTTCACGTTAAAGCCGCACTTGGACAACTCTCCTCGCCCAACCATTCAATCTACACGCATGCAAAGTGGTAGAAATATATAACTAATCGACATAAACAACATGCATAACGAACCAATCGGCAGAAACTAGCGCAACCACTCGAATCAAGGAACTCCGTGCAAAAGAGCATTTTGTTTATGGTCACGACTGTTTACCCTAGTCCGTGAGCGCGCGCTCAAGCGGTTACCTATACGGTTCTCTGCCGTGTATCAGTGCATGGTAAGAATCGAATCCGACCAACAACCTGTCGGTCGATCATTGTTTGGCTAGCCTGGAGTTCACCTCAGTGAGAGATACAACGGGGCTAAGTTTAAAGCAACATAACACTCAAACACCCACTTAGCACGTTGACGCCCGTACCCGTCACTAAACAACCACCACGAACCGCTTGAACATCACACCACTGGCACCACACCCTGCAAACGCATGCTTCGCGCAGCAACGCAACCTCATACAAAACGACGCCGAAAACCCCGACCACAACACGCGCAATCGCAAACGGTTCACACACCGAGCATAAGCAACAAGGCTAAAACACACCAAGCGCGCAAAAACGCCAATTCATCATACACCGCAATATGCTACTTATCAACCGGACCATATCAGTACTATATGCCGATCTCCAAATTTCACATTAAAGCCGCACTTGGACAACTCTTCTCGCCCAACCATTCAAGCTACACGCATGCAAAGTGGTAAAAAATGTTCACTAATCGCCCTACACAACATGCATATCAAACCAATCAGCAGGAACTAGCCCAAACACTCGAATCGGGCACTCCATGCAGAAGAACATTTTTGTTTATGGTCACGACTGTTTACCCTAGTCCGTGAGCGCGCGTTCAAGCGGTTACCTATACGGTTCTCTGCCGTGAGTTAGTACATGGTAAGAATAGAATCCGACGAACAACCTGTCGGTCGGTCATTGATTGGCTGGCCTCGACCTCACCTCGGTGAGCGATACAACGGGGCTAAGTTGAAAGCAACATAACACCCACTTTGCACCTTCACGCCCCTACCCGTCACTAAACAACCACCACGAACCGCTTCAATATCACACCACTGACACGACACCCTGCAAACGCATGCTTCGCGCAGCAACACAACCTCATACAAAACCACACCGGAAACCCCGATTAAACAACCAAAATCATTTCAACCACATTCACAAGACGCGCAATCGCAAAACTTTCACACACTGAGCATAAGCAACAAGGCTACAACACACCAAGCGCGCAAAAACGCCCATACATCATACACCGCCATATGCTACTTATCAACCGGACCATATCAGTACTATATGACGATCTCCGAATTTCACATTAAAGCCGCACTTGGACAACTCTTCTCGCCCAACCATTCAAGCTACACGCATGCAAAGTGGTAAAAAATTTTCACTAATTGCCCCACACAACATGCATAACAAACCAATCAGCAGGAACTAGCCCAAACACTCGAATCGGGCACTCCATGCAAAAGAGCATTTTGTTTATGGTCACGGCTGTTTACCCTAGTCCGTGAGCGCGCGTTCAAGCCGATCGGGGTTTAAATTAACGTCATCCAAGTAGCTAGACGACTTGCTACTTCTTGTTCTAGGCATATTTAAAGATGAGATATTCTCCGTCGTGTGAACCAAATGCCGAGCCAAAAATCCAACGATGATCGGAGGATTCTCCTGCAATAAAAGTATTTGAGTACTTTTAATTGTATTTGACAATCAATGAAACGTCCCAAGTTGAGTGACGAGCAAAATCACCAGGTATATCAGAATCGAACGAGGATTTGTCTATAAAAGCGATACTGTATTTAGGCAATCAAATTATAGTAAAAACATACCTCAAATATTGTGGTCAACCGGTTAAAAATCCGTGTCAATGTCAAAAGCAATATCGAGCGCGTATCACGTTACGCACACGAGTCCAAACGGGAAATGGTGCAGATAAAATTGAGTCAAATTATTCAGAGAGAACAAAAATGCAGTAGGAAACGAGAAAAATGGGAAATGTTTGGATTTCAAAACTCACATGAAATATTACAAATAGATGTGGGAAGGTGAAAGGATCCAACACGGCCTCACAAAGCCACCTTGGCTTTCTAACTATTATCACCTTCCAAAAACATACTCGGCGTATATCTCGTTTAAGCTTCCAATCTGCAGTGCGTTGCATTACTTCACGCACATGTCCGTCTGCGTACGAAGCGCGCGATGCATTCCCGTTCTGGCAGAGAACATAGTCACCAACAGCAAAATCACTCCTGTAATGCTGTTGATCAAATCAAGACCAGGATGTATGCAATCGTTCAAAGAAATTCCATGGAATTTTGCCGCGCAATCAAACATGATCCCTACCTTTCTGGATATCTGGGGATTCAAAACTGGATGAAGAAAGCAACAAATAATTTCATCAGTTGCGGGCACGAGTTTTGTTACGTATCCTTCACTGAGGTAATCTTGTAATATTTCATCATATTTTGCCAAAGACGAACTATCTCTGAGCAAGCGACCCTTTAAATATTGAAGTCTCTTCCCGGTCATTATACGTTTACGAGGTCCATGACTGGTATTAAATTTCGACGAAACAGCTACCTGGTTATGTGCGCTCCGTAAGCATGTGTCACGCTCGGCTTTCGATATTGTTTGTCTTGTACTGACATATTCAGCGCACAATTATCCCGATTATATGAAAATTCACTGTCAAACAATGTTAAGTCCTCAGCAATATCTCTTTGTGTGCTGAGACAATTCATCGTAGCTTCCCACATTGCTGTCGAAGTTGGACCAATAATCCTCCATCTCAATGGCGTCAAGTGTGCAAATGGCTGTTTTGGCCTGCCAAGTCTCTGTTCCAACACCCAGTGAACTTCCGGGAAGTTAACTCCCATTAAAATCCGAACTCTTTCAACTGGGATACGGATTAGCTTGAGATCCTATAGGGGATTCAATTGTTTCAATAATGATTGCTCTGGAAAAGTCACCTCTTTCACTGGGAGAGAATTCATCACGTAAGCCTGATCATTATCTACCTTGGCACCATCATGCAGCGACTGAATTCAAAAGGACGTAACAGTAGATTTTCGTTTACGTGTGCCATGCACTGATGTGACATCAATGTAGGCTTGTTCACCTAACAGTCCCAGTTCTTCGGCTAAATCAGCTGTCACCAAAGTTGCATCAGAGCCATTATCCAAAAGGGCGTTTGTAAGCACTACCCCATTCGGACCCATTACTCTTACTGCAATGATTGACAGGAAACTGTCACAGCTTCGAGTACGTGTCGAATTAATCATTATTTCAGACTCACCTTTGACAGTGCGATGTAAGAGTCTGTGATGTTTTCCGTTGCATCCATCCTTTCCACATCTAGTAGGCACTCTGCAATCAGCTACCATGTGATTTGGTTGAAGACAGTTAAAGCAGAGTCTGGAAGTTTTAATTCGCACCACCTTTTCAGCGTGAGGTAACCTATCGAACAGAGTGCACTCTTGTAATGTATGTGTCATGGAGCACTCTGGGCATCGATATGACTCAGTCGTTGAAATAACATTCATGCGAACCTTCCTAGTATTCATATGCATCGGTGAACTAGCATTCAATTCACGACCTATTGCTAAGGTACCGAAACAGTTGGTAGCTATTGAGACTTGTCTGTCCAAAAAGCTGACTAAGTTACCGAACGTCGGATCCTCGTCATCTCAAATTATTTCATCCACGCGCTCAGCCCACTTGTAACGCAAATGTTTAGGTACACTCTGAACAATTAGCTTAAAATTTGTCATGTTGTTCAACTCACCTAAACGATTCAACTATCCAAGTGCGAGCTCGTATTTCCGCATTCTGCGTGTCAGGTTTCGTAACGAACCAATGTCATTCTGATTAATGATGTCGCCATTGAGAATCTCTTTCAAAAATGACTTGACGATATCATGTGGGCAACCGAATTCCGTCTTAAGGATGCGTCGGGCTTGACAATATCCTTTACTATCCAGGAGGTAAACAAAATGTTCTATAGCGTCCTTTGCGAAACCACTGAAGTAGTGTAATAAATACATTAATTTGCGGTTATCATTAGAAATGCGGTCTTCGGTGGTCATCTCAAAGGCTTTGACGAATTTGCAGAATTCCATCGGATTACTATCGAACTTATCTATGTCTATCTTAGGTAATCCATCTACACGCATGTCACAATACCGCGTCGAACCATATGCGTTCATCGGCATCTCACGTAACGCTGTGTTACGCAACCAGGACATTCGTTCCCGGATTTAGATGAGTGCAATGGACTTGGAGCATGTTTACGAATTAGGATCGGGTCGATTTCATTATCGCCTCTGAAATCGTGCATCATAATTGGCTTCGCCTATAGGCTGCGTCTACGAATATCCAGCTCCTTCAATTCAATGGCTATTTCTCCCTCGTATACTTCTTTAGACAATTTTCGACGGCGTTCATTATAACAATTAAACGCTCTAGATTCAACACTTTTAACATCACCTAACATAGGAGGACGATGCTGGTCATGTAAAGTTAAAATGGCGGAGTTTAAAGGCAAATTATTACAAACATCGTTCGAGGAAGGTATACGTACGGGAGTATGCACAGATTCATCAGGAGAATTATTAAAAAGGGAGAAAGTTCATAAACGGATCGGGGTTTAAATTAACGTCATCCAAGTAGCTAGACGACTTGCTACTCCTTGTTCTAGGCATATTTGAAGATGAGATAATCTTCGTCGTGTGAACCAAATGCCGAGCGAAAAATCCAGCGACGACCGAAGGATTCTCCCGCAATAAAAGTATTTGAGTACTTTTAATTGTATTTGACAATCAATGAAACGTCCCAAGTTGAGTGACGCGCAAAATCACCAGGTATATCAGAACCGAACGAGGATTTGTCTATAAAAGCGGTACTGTATTTAGGCAATCAAATTATATTAAAAACATACCCTAAATATTGGGGTCAAACGGTTAAAAATCTGGGTCAATGTCAATAACAATATCGAGCGCGTATCACGTTACGCACACAAGTCCAAACGGGGAATGGTGCAGATAAAATGAAGTCAAAATATTCAAATAGAAAGAGTAAAACAGAAGTGCAGTAGGAAACGAGGAAAAAATGGGAAAATGTTTGGATTTCAAAATTCACATGAAATATTACATATAGATGTGGGAAGTTGAAAGAATCCAATATAAGTCTTGTTTCAGAAGCTGAGAAGTAGTTTTGTTGAGCGGTGATTGATTCACTGTATAAGTTCAGTTCAGTTCAGTTCAGTTTGCACAGGACAGTATGTGGCTAACAAGCCATTCGAGCGTCCAGAATTTCTTTCGGTGGAAAGCTGTAGAGAAGCACCCACCACTGCCAAAACGTATATTCTTTTTGTCTGTTTGAAATCTTCGCCGATCGCGAAGCCAAGAGATTATCCGGGTTGAACTTAGGAAGCACCGCGTTATAGCCGATGCTGGAAAAAGAAAAAGCAGTTTCTCTTCACCAGCACGGTGAGAGGTTAGCTGAAGTAGCATTGTGTATAATAAAAATTAAAAAGCACAGAGAACTCTAGCCCTCACTATATTTACGGGATAACGCTAAAAGATGAAAAACCTAAGCTTGTAAAGCAATTAAGGCGAGTATTCAGGAAACAACTTACCCCAGTTGCGGTCCAACCCCTGCTTAAAACTAGACACGGTACTGCAGGATATAAGTTCTTCTGGAAGAATGTTCCAGAAGTTAACAACCCTAAGGCTGAAAAAGTGTTTCCTGGAGTCTAGCCGACATCGTTTCTTAGCAATTTTAAGTGAGTGGCCCCGGGTGCCCAGCTCGGGACTTAAGGTAAAGAAGTCGTTCATTTGCACGCCACTCAAACCCTTCAAGATCTTGAAGGTTTCTATTAAGTCACCTCTTAAACGACGGCGCCTAAGGGAGAAAAGATCGAGAGACATTAGGCGCACAGCGTACGGTTTCCCTCGCTGACCTTCAATCATGCGAGTTGCGAGGCGCTGTACACTTTCAAGTCGAAGGATGTCCTTTTTGTAGTGAGGACACCACGCCTGAACACAGTATTCAAGATGCGGCCGAACTAATGCCTTGTACAGTGGCAGGAATACATCGGGTCTTCTGCTCGATAGCACTGATTTCAGCCGAAAAAGTACCTTGCGTGCACGCTGAGCCGCAGCGGCACATTGGTCCTCCCATTTGAAGTCAGCCCTAACCAGTACACCCAAATCCTTAACACACTGTGTGGCGTTAACACTGAGGGAATTCCCCGCCACCTGGACCGAAATCTTATCAACCAGTGTTGACAAGAGTTGGCTCTTATTTAGGTTCAGTGGGAGATCCCACTGGTATGACCAGTTTATGACCCGCTCAAGGTCGTGCATCAAGGTCTCTTCATCCGTTGATCCGATGAATTTCACATCATCCGCGAAAATGAAGCATGGGCACTTCAATTCAGAGGACAAGTCATCGATGAAAATCAGGAATAGAAGAGGGCCAAGTACCGAACCTTGGGGTACACCACTGATCACGTCGGTTTGATTCGACAGCGTACATCCTACTCTCACTCGGAATGTCCTACCTGTAAGGAAGGCCTTTATCCAAGCAAGTAGACTACCCCGTATGCCTTTGGCTGCTAGCTTAATCTCTAGAAGGCGGTGATTTACGGAATCGAAAGCCTTACTGAAGTCTAGGTAGAGGGCTTCGACAGGCTTCCCTTCATCCATCCTTTTAGTGGCAGTATTGAGAAAGCTAAGGAGGTTAGTCAGACAGGATCTACCCTTAAGAAATCCATGCTGAGTTACACTCAACAGAGAATGCCGACAAAGATGCTGACAGATTTTATCACGCAGCAGTTTTTCCATTACTTTCGAGACGGTGCTGGTCAGGCTGACCGGTCTATAGTTACCAACAGTTGACCTGCAACCGCCTTTGTGTATTGGCACGACTATGGCTTCCCTCCACTTACTGGGAACAACTCCTAGTTGCAGGCATGAATTAAAGAGCTGGCAAAACGGTTCGGCAAGCACTGAGGCAAGATTTTTAAGCATAATTGAGTAGATGCCGTCCGGTCCCTCAGATTTGTTGACCCGAACATGGATAAGTGCGTCAAACACCTCAGCCTCATTGAAGGACAACTCATCTAATACATGGACACCAGGTGTCAGGTTAAGCAGACCTGACGGTGCGTTTGAAGAATTATTAATTATTATTAATTATTATTATTATTATTATTATTATTATTATTATTATTATTATTTATTATTATTATTATTATTATTATTATTATTAAACGCTACTGAAAAACCCTGAGAAGGCAGTCGCCTTAGACAGGTCGGTATCGGCAACTTTTCCGTCCTCCAGTTTCAAATCCCCTATGTTTTCCCTAGTTTTTCCTTTTGACTGTGCGTAGCTATAAAACCTTTTCGGGTTGGATTTAGCATCCCTAGCTAGAGATAACTCAAAATGCTGTTTGAGCACACGTTGTAATTTAACAAAGGCATTCCGAGCGGTTTTGTAGCGGGCCCAAGAACCAGAAGTAAGGGATAGCTTATATTGCCGCCATAGACGATCCCGTTTACGGGTAGACCTACGGACTCGATGAGATCACCAGGGTGGCCTTCGATGCCTTCTCACACACTGCAGCGGAGCGTGCTTGTCTCGTAACTCGTTTAGATACTTAGAAATTCTATCCCAGTTTTCATTTACATTTGAATCGCTAGATAACTGAAGGGAAGATTTTGAAGACTGCAAGAGTAAACCCCAGTCTACACGCCTAAAATTGCGTCTAGGACGAGAGAAAGGTTTTCGAAAACGCAATATCGCTTCGAAGCTTATCATTACGTGATCACTTTTGCCGAGCGGCGGTAGGTACTTTAAATGACGAATGGCTTCTAGCTTGGACGACAATACCAAGTCAAGAGTTGATGGAGTGCATCCATGGCGAAACCTTGTATGATCATTGACATGCTGGTGCAGCGCATGATTATGGAGCCATTCGAGAAAGGTGTCAGATTGCTGGGTGACTAGACCAGTGGGGACAGGCCAATCTATGTCTGGGAGGTTGAAATCACCCAAGATAAGTACACTGTGAGCTGAGTGAAACAAACCGTCGAGTGTCTCAATAAGCTGTGTAAACTCCTGTATGGATGCACTGGGAGTGACGTAGACACAAGCAATTGCGAGCGATGACTTGTAGCAAGTCAGGATACTCGTAACAACTTGGACGTTTTCAATGGCTAGAGATATCCCTGTACCCATGTTGTGCAAACCATACTCCAAGAGCAGTGCAACGCCACCGCCTCTCCTATCACCCGGCCTATCGCCTGACAATTGAGACCGAATCCAAAGAAGAGAAGCAACTACTGGAGTCATCGTCTCGGGTGCCATCGTCAATTGCGCTAAGACAATCAACGTCATCTGGGCCGGACAACAAGACTAGTGGCAAAGTGCTGTTCGGTATGCCCGTCTGTGACTGAATAGCGTTTTGCGCTGCATCCGGGTTAAGAATGACCGATGTTCTCATTGCTAAGTTTCTCCTATTGGAATCAGAATCATTTTGCCGAATCCGGGACGGAGGGTTGTCGGGCTTCACCTGAAGTTTATCTAGCGTTGAGTTTGCGATATACTCAGCCCTAGCCAGGAATGCATCCCGATCCGCCTGATAATTAAATTCAACCAGGATTGGTCGAGGGCAGTTACCCATCCTCCATCTTCCTACTCGGTGGATTCGCACTGTGGAAGTAGAAGGCTTCATATCCACCATTCGGAGAAGATCGTTTATACACCTACGATCAAGATCTCTGCGAGACTTAGATTCCTTAATATATGGTTCCGCTCGATTAAAAACTAGTACATTTCTAGTTCTAGATTTCGGAGCAGAGGAATTGCTGTGCAGTGATTCGATTTGCTGACGCAAACCATTTAATTCCTGAATAATTTGCTCCAGCATAGGCGAACCGGCATTAATTGAATGTTGCCGTTTTCGTGTACTAACCTTACTGGCCTTAGTACGCTTCTTGGAGGTGCCAGCTACATTGGCCACCTTGGGAGTGGTAGCTTGCCTGGGTGGACGGGTTACCTGGCTAACCTGTTCGACTTTCCCCTCAGCTGCAGCTAATCTAGATTTTTTATTCGCACGTTTTTTCAAAGTTCTCCGTACATTGGCCTCCTTGGGAGGATGGTGTAATTCGTTAAATTTGTCAACTTCCGCCTTAACTGCAGTTGTCCCCGGGCTCAGGTTTGCGCTCAAAACAGATGCATAGGTTTGAGTGGGTACGACGTTAAACGTGCTAGGCGAAATTTCACTATTTTGAGGCTTTACAATAACAAAAGCAGCGTCACTGGCAGCCTTATGGCAGGAGCTGCAATACCACTGTAACCAGCGGTACTTTGCATAAATCTCATAGTGAGATTTATGAATACCAGAGCAGCTAGGGTGAGCCCAACGCTTGCACGCTGTGCACTCAATGCCCCTGGCCACTTTTTTGCAGCAATTGCCGATGTGGCAAGCATTAACTGTACTCATCGTACGGCGAGAGATATAAGAAAGATAATGTACCAGCAAGCTTATAGACTGATTTAATCACAAGCGTAATTAATCAGCACGGTATAAGGTAAGGTAGTAAAATAGTTAGTATATTTTACAGTATTTCACAGAATAGCGAAAATGCGTAATAATATTTAGCAGAGCGTGGGAAATACAACCAAGTTGAACGTACCGCGTTCTGCATACTTCTTGAGCCACGGAGACCATGACTGCACACCGTATTGCATGACTGGTCTCGAATCTGTATTCATGATCCTTAGGAATATCTTGGACGAAAATTTCCCAAACACCCGTTTTTAGAAGATTTTCGACACGTGTTGATTTTTTAAATTTGGTGTTACTTCGAAGTGTGGTTTTTAAACTGGAGCATTTTTCAGAGACATTGTGCATTGGTGTAGATGCATTTCTTGGGTTATTTTTCTCATCAAGGATTGTGTGTGTGAAAGGAGGCTAACATAGTGCAGAATATCTCTGAGCTACACTTGCTGGGACAGGAAAATCGAAAATCGCCAGACATTTTTAGAAAGAGGTGTAATACCAGATCAAATGAGGCGCTGACAGAGAAAATCCAGAGCGTCTGCACCAAAAATGCATTCTCTAGGGTTGATATTGATTCCGTAATTTACGGAACGCTCTAAAACAAGACGAATCTGTTTGGCGTGCTCCTCTATAAAGTTGCTGGCAATTAAGACGTCGTCGATGTATGCGTAGGCCAACCGCGATCCTTGCAGGACATCGTCTATGAAACACTAGAAAGTCTGTGCAGCATTTCTCAGACCAAAGGGCATTCGGTGAATTCGTCTAAGCCTAATGGAGTTGTAACTGCCGTTTTAGGTATGCCTTTCTCGGCTACCGGGATGAGATAGTATGAACGGACAAGATCAAGCTTAGTAATAATAGTTTCGGAATAAAGATTCAAGGAAAAATCGTGGATAGGTGGTCCATGGTATCTGTCTGGCACCCTTCGGTTGTTAAGAGCACGGTAGTCACCATATGGCCTCCAGGCTTCTGAGGTCTTCTTGGGAAACATATGTAATGGTGACGACCATGAGCTAGAGGAAGGGCAAATGATTCCAAGCTATAGCGTATGCTCAAAATTAACTTTCCAATTTCGAATTTAGAAGGTCGAAATCGCCTAGGCCTAAAAGAGACGGATGGTCCGCTAGCGACGATGTGGTGTTTAACTTAATGGGTCACTTTTCTGTCGGTCGTGGGGGCTGCATGATGGATGGGAATTCATGCAGTATAGAATTAAATGTCAAAGTTTTTTTAGTGACATCCTCGATACTAGAGGAAATGGATCTGGTCGTATCCACTAATCTCCGCTGTCTAACATCGACAGTTAGACCGAAATGAGACAAAATGTCGATACCGATGCCAAGTAACAAAGAGCCATCTGTGTCCGTGGTGAGCGCACCGTTGAAACTTTCCACCGACAGAAATTCTGGACGCTCGTTTGGCTTATGAGCCATTTACAGTTCTATGCCAACTGAACTGAACTGAACTAAATATTTAATCGTGCTTGTGGTCAGTCAACCATGGATACGGAGTGGACGTTATCTACCTTGATTTTTCTAAGGCTTTTGACAGAGTTCACCACACGGTACTTATTCATAAGCTACGTACTCTTGGAATTGGCCCTCCACTCTTGACATGGATAGCTGCATTTCTGTCCTCCAGGACTCTTCGTGTGCGGGTGCGTGAGACGCTTTCCGAGACCTCCCCTACTGAATGTGGAGTACCCCAAGGATCGGTTCTTGGACAAAGACTTTTTCTTTTATTCGTCAATGACATCGGCAAACAAGTGACATCCCCATTTCTAATGTTTGCTGATGACATCAAAATATGGCGCGAGCTTTCTTGCCCAAACGCTATTAGCGAGTTGCAGTCTGATTTAAATTCCCTTCACGCCTGGTCGCTAGCGAACCATTTAACGTTCAATGCTGAAAAATGTCATGTACTTCGCATCCGAAAAGAGGGTAACCCCATTTATACCCTGGGTGATGTCCAGCTCCTCGCTAGTCGACAAGAGAGAGACCTTGGTGTGTTAGTTCAGAACGACCTCGGATGTTCGGCTCAATGTATCAAGGCATCACGTGTGGCGAATCGAAACGTTGGTCTACTGAAGCGAGCTCTCGGTCGGTTTGACATACGCTTCTTTCCAGCCCTCCTAAATTCGTACGTTCGCCCTCATTTGGAGTATGCGGTTTCCGTCTGGCATCCGTGGCTGAAGCGTGACGAACTTGTACTTGAGCGGCCTCAACGCCATGCCACGAGACTGGTAAAGGGGCTTGAGTGTTATACTTACGAAGATCGTCTCACTGCACTAAACCTATTTTCATCCAAGTACCGTCGAATCCGTGGCGACTTGATACTGGCGTACAGGATACTCACTGAAGAATGCCATCCCTGTAAAGAACTGCTTGTGCTTGCTACCGGCAATCGTACGCGTGGGCATCATTTAAAAATCGCCCATCAACAAAGCAGGTTGGACTGTCGTAAACACTTTTTTGCCGTTCGTGTTGCACAAACCTGGAACAGTCTACCACTTTTTGTTGTGTCTGCCCCTTCCCTTTCTGTTTTTAAAGACCGTTTAGATATGCACTTGTTTCATTTGCTTCATAACGTTTGAAAAGCTATAACTTTTTATAACTTTCTATACTCTATGATACTGCACTTTTTTCCGATTTTCAGCGCCCAAACTGCTTTCAACTGGAAGTATCAACCAAAGTTTTGTGGTGCTCGCATCCCCATCCCTTACAGTATCAACGTTTTTCTTCATTCGGACCTTAATTTTAACCCTGAACTTTCGAATCCATGTGCACAACATCCTGTGGTTTTCTTTTAAGCTTGTCGCTTTTTTTTACCACAATATACTATTGACTATTGACTATTGAAACCATTGAAGGTTATCACACCTTTTACGGCGGGCGTCTCGAGATGACCCGTGTACTGGAGTTTTGTGCGAATTCTGTTTTCGTAACTTCGTGTTTAAAGGACTGGGAAAAATTTGGTCGGAGAAATTTGTAAGTATCTAAGATTTTTATTCCACAATTTAATTTTTAAATATTTCAAGCTATTACTGGGGTCTTCAATAGTTCAATTAATAGTCAATAGTATATTGTGTTAAATAATTCGATAAGCCTAAAAAGTTAAGCACAGGGTTATTGTATACAGAGATTTCGGTGATAAGTGCGTCGCCTACCTGGAAACATTATTTTGAATAATCTGTGAATCATAAAGAGTCTTGAAAATTCAGCTACAATGCGGCGTCCCCAGCGCCACTCGGCGTCTATCATTTGTACAGTCAAGTGCGATCGGCAAGGCAGCAGGGAGTTGCCGGAAATAGGTGCTTTGCACCAACTAACTGCTTACGGGACTCTGTTCCGTATTTTTCCTTGGAGTTTTCCGGTGATCGTGTATCCCACATGGCAGCGGAGGTTTAAAAATAGGGTTTTCCTTCCCCTTGATGGACTGCCCTCCCGCGCTGACGAGCTCCGTCTGCCCGAAGCAAATTGGTTTTCAAGTGCCAGTCACACATCCACGCCCCTTCTCTCGTTAGTAGACGCAGTTCCGCTGGGATATGAATGCTCAACTTAATCGCCTAGAGGTTTCTGAGTCACAACTCGGTGATGCACTCAGTCTCGATGCACAATGGTGAACGCTTTATTCATTTATGTGCACAGCACAGACTATTTATTAGTAGCAATTCGTTTAGGCATAAAAAGCTGCAATGTACCACATGGCGTCCGCTTAACGATGATCAACCATAAGCGCTAAATGGAGAGGCTGCATTGAGGACTGTCGCTCCTTCTGAAACACTAGCGTAGATTCTGATCACGCTTTCCTTCGATCGAGATTTACATCAAATTTCTAAGACCCAAAGACACTCATCTTCAAGTGCATAGCTTTCAAGAAGCTTTTGGATTCTACAATTCAGCGAGTGTATCGCGACGGTTTGGTAGATAATCTTTCCACTGCGGTGTCCGAAAATATCCGAAAAGTTCGATTGCTGCTGTAATGCAGGATGCCACCGAGTAGGCGTGTGTCAGTTCCACTTCTAGCAGAAGGTCCCACTGGATCTCCCAGGCTAGCCTTCGATTACCAGAAGAAAGGCGAAGGATTTCTTCTGCTTCGCAATATAATGCAAAGCGAAGGCGCGTCAGGAATAATCTCAATCGTCGCATTCGATCAGTTGTGGTAACTGCAAAAAGTTAAGGGCATGGATGTAGCCAGCAATTCGGGTAACGTCTGAACACAGTTTGAGTTAATTCTGTCTACATGTTCTAAAACTAGTGGAGTTATTAAGACAATCACAGAGAACGTAATGCATGCATACCGCCACCGGGCATTCCGATAGACCGCGATAAGTGACTTCATGATTTAGACTTCAGATCGACTATGTAGTATCATACCATCCTTCGGTATGCGCTTTGCACCTTCCAAGTGAAAAATTCTTCTACAGGATATTGATCCGATCGAAACAGTGCTAAGCCTCAATAATTAGTAACTTGCGACTACACTGCTTTACCTATTTGAGTAGTTGCGTTACTGGCAACTCTTGTTTAAATGAGGAAATTTCATCTCGCTACGGTAGCTTTTCGTAACTTCTTCATCTGTGGCGTCAAACAGGTTTGTCTTTAAAGCTCAAGGGTAAAGCGCGGTTTTACCGTACGGATGTGAAACCTGGACATTGAGAAAATAGTAATAAGACTTGTACAGGTATTCGGCAAACGCTGTCTCCACACCATACCTGTAGTTACTTGGCACTATCGGATACATAATCCAGCTAACCGGAATCGAATCTTTGGCAGCGACGTAGACAGAAAAACATTCATAGACTTCGCTGGTCAGGCCACGCATTGCGAATGAGAAATCATCATTTTCTTAACGCGGTTTTGTTTGCCATCGATGTAATGCTGTCAATGATCTTAATACTCTTTGCGGGAATTTGCAATAACTGTAGTTGCAAATCTCACATTTTTCTGGTTAGTAACTGCGCTAGATACCACATGTGTTTGAAAGGTATCGGACATTGGTATTAAGTTTTCCGTTGAATTCAGTTCATTTGAGCAATGCACAGAATAAGTTGAGCGCACTATCGTGCACAAAACTACCATGATACCACAACTATTCAAGGTTGCTCATATATGTGATAGAAAAAACAGGTACAGACGTTTGAGTTGTCAATAGTTATATTCTTAATCTTTTTACGTATCACTGTTTCTGTTCTCGTAGTTGCATCAACTTTTCAGTTTGACAAAATGCCGGGATTCTGGCTTGGAGCAATCCGTCCCATTGATGCTAGATTTATTTTTGCACGTTTTGAACGAAGACGGAAAGCTCGATTTCGTCTCAAAACTGCTGTTAGAATTGAAGAAGGTATGCAGCTTCGAAATTTGATCTTTTAGGTTTTAAATGACCATTTGTTTGAATCAAAACTTCTGGATATTTTGTGGTTCATTGGTAAGTAATTTTTTATCTTTGAGCGGCTTTACAGATGCCTACGTCGGTGAATTTCAGTCTGAAGCCTTACGAGACCGATATTTACGCCTACTTCACTTGTGCACTTCATGTATCAACCCCGCTCTTTTCATGGAACGCCTATCAGAGGATACGTTGGAACATACAGCATTGATTCATTCAAAGCAACAATTCGAAACGCGCTACGTACGCACTAAAACTCGATTGTTTTTCAAACAACAGAAATTTAATTTACTACGTGAAGAGAACGAAGGATATGCGAAGCTCATCACTGAAGTTTTGCAGTCGACTGGACCGGAAGACATAATTATGCCACAAATCCAATCTTTAATAGGTTATTTCGACTTAGATCCAACACGTGTTCTTGATCTGATTTTGGATGCATCCGAATTCAGACCAAGTATGCTCGGCACACTTATATCTCTCATTCGTTTACATCATCCGGACAAGCATGACCTGACGCACATTCTTGGCCACAAATACCACTATACCCAAGTGAGTATTTCCGTGATAAAATTTGATTTATTAAGTGCATCATTATCTGTTTCGCATTTCATAAAAAAATACTCACATCAAATTCTAAGATTGATATTGCAGCCAATTAGAATCTTCCTTAGCAAAAGAAATAGTTAGTATGGCTCCAAAAATCGACAATTGGGAATCGTTCGGACATGGGGTTTGCTACCATCTTGCATGTAAATCGGGTAAACCTACTGTTATTAGCATTTATTAGATGCAGAATAAATAAATTATGTCCGGTATATTATGGTGATTGCTGCATATTTCGAAAGGTTTCGGATAACTGGATAGATTCCAAAACGATTTTTGAAGCTTTCGACTTGTTCTCAGTCACGCCTCTTTGATTATGAGTCTGAGAAGCTTCTGATCATATTCAACCTCAAACTACTTGGTAATGCGCGGCGCTGGTCAAATAGGATAATCGACTCAGCAGAGAGACGCACTTCGTTAAAAGAGCGCTCTCTTTTATTGGGCTCTCTCAAAACCGCATTCCGCTATATTCGGATAACGCTGCTTCTTTTAACAGAGTGTTTGAAATGTGGCATAATGATGTTAGAAGTCAAGGTCCGTACTCTTGTTATAGTTTATTTTTTATCGTTTGTATCACTTCCGTTAGTGTAAAACTAAATTTTGAACCGATTCTGGAGTGTCAGTAGAGCGTACACGGGCGCTCCGAACAAATTATCTTACTCATACTTATGGGTTGACTGGAATTCATTGTGCGGATTAACCATCCAAAAACTGTCTGTAGCAATCGTATTCAACGGCCACTTTGGACTGTTATTGATTGGTATGGTATGAAAGCACAAGCCTGATCCAGGCAAAGTGCCGCACAGTCAGAGACTGCACGTGGGCTGAGATACTGTCAGGTTGCCCAGGCCTAGACAGATACGAAGCGGGGAATAGAAACAGAAATGGTAGTGAGACTGCAGCGTGTTTCAGCATGCAGCTCACTACCGGTGGCCAATCAATTTAGCACGATGTTAGCCGTACAGCACAGAAATACTGCACGATTGCACATCCGTGCTCTGTGAATTATTTAGTGTTAAACTACCTAGTTCCCGATTAGATGTAAGGAATTTCATATCACATTACACGCGATGTTGATGGCTCGTTTCGGGTTGGTCAGCATGAAGTGCAACTAGAATGTGCCAGTCTGTTAAAAGTTTAATCAATGCCAATTCGGGATCGGTCAGATTGTGAACGGCAGAAAATAACTCAACGTATGGGTGCACGATAATATATGACTCGCTATCCCGAGTGCAATAAAGATGTAGGTCATACAATACTGATGCGATCGATTGAAAGCAAAACTCCAATCCATTGCCTGCAAGTTGTAGCGTCCTGATGACCTTGTTGAATATCACGATGTATCTACTCCTAACGAATCGACGTAAACAAAAACATTCCACGAACAAAATGGTAAATTAATTTTAATCATCAATTTAAATCAATACCAGCTCACCGTGTATCCGTTCGGATGTGCGGACTATGAGATCAGAACACAATGGATTTAGATGGCTTGTTTACGAATTTTCCCCCATGCAGCGCAAATCCATTAAGCCATTTCGATGGAAGTTCATTAAGTGCCAATGCGCGATCGGTCGGATGTAAAGGGATATTGACAACCAAATAAAGTGAGTCGACGATTCACTACGATTAAAATTTCGACCCCACCCTGATGCAGATCACGTATTACGGATTTGAGCGATTGATAACGAGAGCGGAGTACGTTGCTTCTTCTTATTGATTACCACTTTATGCGTGTGTGTTACCATGAGCCTGGAGGCTGAAAAAGTAATACACAGTCCGATAGCGTTTGCGTTGCTTAAACTTTTTGTTACTCACGGCTGACTTAAACCGATCTTGCGTTTTTCGCCTGAGTAGGCTCTGCAATAGATTGTTTGTTTATGTAGGAGGACCATAGGATAACTTGTAAGACAGTTTAAGACGTTTGACTTATATGGAAGCTTTTTTATTCAATTGTTTTCTTTTACCCGTAACGTTTGGTGCCTCACTTGTTAAGAATAAGCAGGTTGAATCATTTCTACAGTTGACCGGACACACGAATTTCGTGTCTAGTTTTACTAATTCAGATACTATATGATGTATATTCCTGCTAAATTGATTTTGCAGCCACCGAATTACTACAAGTGTTAACAATACGAAGCTTGCACAAGTATTCTTCTATTTCCATATTTTAATTTTTGTAGGGCGCAGATGGAGTTACTCCTACATCCCTCTATACAGTCACGGCTCGCTTGATTTCTTACGGGCTTATTTACACGGACTTACTTTATGGTCACGTAAGTATATAGATTTTGCGTTCGAATGATGATGAACATGAAAATAGTTTTTTAGTGTACACGAATCTTTTGGTTTTATGCATTACACCCTTGCTGGTTGTAGTTTTGTCCCCGCTAGATATACGGGCAAATAATCACCCAAATACTCAAATATACAGTTGTTGCGCAACCTATTAATGTACACGATCAGAGTAACTAAATTTTTATCCTGTAAAACCACTTTGTTGCCTAAATGTGACTAGTTACACTGTGGATATGTTTTATTTTTTTGATGCTCTGCGTGAAACATCACGTTTTTTGTTTTCCCGCATGTAACATCTCCAAAGTATCTTTTAATACATTGGCTACACCTCAACATCTTTTCTAAACGATACGCAAACGTGGTGTTAGTATGACCTTTGCTTCAATAACTCTTCAACTGTGCTAAAAGTAACATTTGATGACGAAACCTAAACATTTTCGGATGCCTATTTCGTCAAACGGATGGGCAGGCGCGCAATTCTTATGTACTGTGCATTTTTAAGGCGACCGTAGCATTCCGCAACTTAGGTCACCTCTGGCGTCAGAAAGGAATTTGCTACTCAATGGTATGGTATAGCGTAAAAACAAGCATGATCCAAGCAAAGTGCTACACAGTCATAGATTGCACGTGGGCTAAGATACTGTCAGGTTGCCCTGACCTAGACATGTAAGAGAAATAATGGAAATGGTAATGAGACTCCAGCGTGTTTCAGCATGTAGCTGACTACCAGTGGCCAATCAATTTAGCACGGTGTTAGCCGCACAGTATAGAAGTACTGCATAATTGCACGTCCATACTGAAAGGTAGATTCTACAAAGGTTGTATTAGTGTATGGGTAAGAAACTTGGATCTTTGGTAAAGAGCACATTGGCCGTCTCCAAGTATTTGCCAACCTATGTCTCCGAAGCATTCTAGCTGTTAGCTGTTACAATTGCATACGCAATGGTGTTAACTGAAATAAGTTCTTCGGTAGTAGTGTTGACATATGAGCGTCAGATGAAACTGCATAGGTTACACTGGTTGGGCCACGTTTGCTGGATCAACGACTTCCTAAATAAATTCATTTTGCGACGCAACATCCCTATTGGCGTAAATCTCGTGGTAGCCAAACCGTAAAGTTGCATAGCCCTTCAAAAGTCGGTGCAGCACTTCTTTCTGGCGGTGGTCCCCTTTAACGTTCTTTATACGATCCGAATTAAGTAGAAAAGGAAGACGGGTTTGAGTGGAGTAAGCAACGCTTTACTATTCTAAGAATGAGCGTACAATAGCTGAAATGCAAACAAGATGTGTTAGTCAACGGTATATAGAAAGTATACAACAAACAATCATGACATTCACCCGGGATTTGAAATGGAAGACAATCTTTCGTGCTGGATGAGGTCAACACAGAAAAATCAAGCTTCTCGAGTTCTCAAATTGTAAGGACGGATGCGTTAATGTTGTTCCAAAATTTGAGGGTAACACAGAGAGCCAATTTCGGTGGGGGGTACACATAATGGGTCATCTAGATCAGGATTGGCATTACTGGCGGATAAGCACCGCAGGGAAATCCTGCAGCCATCGCATTCGCAATATCTGGGTAGAACATATTTCCTTGATCGTAAGGATAGCGAGAACCTTTATATGGAGGCGAATACCTTCCTCCTCGTCTTGGTGAAGCGTAACAACGCGATGGACCACGAGCGACTGAACGTGAACCACGAAAGCTTGAACCTTTGCCAGAACGATCCATCCTTGCAAATTCTACACGCACTCGCGAGCCGCATAAGTTAAGCCCGTCTAACGCTCGTACTGCTTTTTCCGCGTCTGTCGATTTTACATATTGCGCAAATGCAAAACCGGGAGGGTTTCGAGCAATCCATACGTCGTCAACGTCGCCGTATTTTGAAAGCTCATGCATGAGATCATCTTTTGTGACGGTATCCAGCAAACCGCCAATGTAAACTTTCTTCACCCTAGAAGGGTTCGATGACGCCATCTTTTGTAATTGTTTAATTTTAGTGGCGATAAAAACGTCATCATCTGGGGTATGATGTCGAGACTTTGTAGCGATCGGTTTACAGTCAGGTGCGAGATTTGAAAACAAGGCGGATGATGTCAGTTGAGCCGCTGTCACTCCGCATAGAGCGAGCGTACCCTGGGTGCCACCAAACGAAATTTCAATTTTGTCATGCAGGCCCAAAAAATCATGTCCGAGAAGGACATCGGTACAAAGACCAGGGAGCACTGATATTCTGAAGCGGTTGTATGATATACCGTTGTACTGGATATCAACGTAACAAAAACCACATGTCTCACATGAGAGTGACGTAGAAGCCATGGTAACCGAAGATTTATCAGGATGTACGATCCAGCCATTTGCTTTTACAGCTGATTGTGATATATAACTGGAAGAACTTCCGGTGTCAAATAGGGCATGGAGGCGGACTTTGTTAACAGTTATTAACGCGGATGCGCGAGACAAGTAGACCAATGACGGTGCTGAAATTGTTGTAGAAAGTAAAGGACTGAATGTACAGTTTGAGATTTGTGTATATTGTTTCGATTTGCATACACGTTGAAAATGACCCCGTTTGCCGCAAAGATTACAAATAGCTTCGCGCGCCGGACATTTAGAACGAGGATGTTTTGTCCGACCACAGAAATAGCAACTTTGAGTGGACAGTGCTGAAAAATTAACCTCCTTATCGCAAGCATCAGATCGTGGTGATAACTTAGATACACTTTCAGAATGATTCGGAGCAGTTGAGCATGAAAACGACTGATTGTTTCCATATGATTGTGACTGCTTGTGTGCCAGTTCAAGCGATCTTGCGAGTTGATGTGCTTCGTCCAAGGAAAGATCGTTATGAGCCAAGAGTTTTTTGCGGATAGGATGGGACAAAATCCCGTTTATTATGGCGTCACGAACACATTCATTGTGATATTCAGCCGCAGTGACTGCTTTGAATTCGCAGTCTTTAGCTAAAGACTTTAGCTTTTGAACAAACTGGTCAACGTCTTGTCCATTTTCTTGTTTACATGTTTGCAAGAGGTATCGTGCATAGATAATATTACTAGGACGAACATATATTTGGCGTAGAGTATTGACTGCAGAGTGATAATCCTTGCAGTCCGCGACATAGTCATAAACCAATGGATCCAAAAAATGTATGAGAGTTTCCAATTTATCGAGCTTGTCAGAATCCACTGAATTGAGGTACGTGTTAAAAGTCCGGAACCAGTGATTCCAGCGTTTAGTGGCGTCTGGAGAGTTTGGATCAGCATCGAAAAATCTTGGACGCAGAGTTGATTCCATTGTATTCTTAGAATAGTAAATTGTAACGTTCTTTATACGATCCGAATTAAGTAGAAAAGGAAGACGGGTTTGAGTGGAGTAAGCAACGCTTTACTATTCTAAGAATGAGCGTACAATAGCTGAAATGCAAACAAGATGTGTTAGTCAACGGTATATAGAAAGTATACAACAAACAATCATGACATCCCCGTAGTTAGTTACGCTCTAGGCTATCTCCCGAAACCGTGTTCAATGGCGTTCTTGCACTAAGCATATGGCTGGAGTGTTTGCTTGAGCTTACATGTTGTTAAGTGTCGTGACGAGGAAAGCTTGTTATAATGCATGTGAAAGTCGCAGATAAGCTGTCGTGCCGATGTAGCTCTAGTCGTTCATGAAACTCGATTGAATACGTGGTGTAGGCACCTCATCCCATTTTGTTTGTGTTTACTCTTCTTTGGAATCAATATGGTGTGGTATGAAAGCACAAGCCCGATCCAAGCAAAGTGCCGCACAGTCACGGACTGCACGTGTGCTAAGATACTATCAGGTTGCCAAGGCCTAGACAGATGGAATCAGTAGCTATTTAAGTCCCACCCTTCCCCGTCTTTTAGGATTTTAAGCATTCGGTACATGCTTTGGGTGTAATGCTGTCTCTGATTTTTTTCATTTCTGTCTACACGTATGATGTACGAAATCACAAACCTGATTCAGGCAAAATACCATACAGTCATAAACTGCACGTTAGGTAAGATACTGTCAGGTTGCCCACACCTAGACATATATATATATATATATATATATATATATATATATATATATATATGATATTATGAATGAAACAGGAAACCTGACAGTATATCAGACCACACGCAGTCTATGATTGCGAGGTTTGTTTTTCTCCTGGGATGCTTGGTTAAATCTTTCGGAATGTGATTTTCTATCTAAGATAAACAGATGTTCTTTGTTTTCACACTGCTATCTCACTCACTTTTGCTACCTTAAAATTTCATTAGCTTTATCCATCAGAAGCAGAATAAATTCATCCAAGCTCATTCTTTGTCCGCGGCCAAGGCCTATCGCCCTTCATCATCTTCGAATTTCACAAGTACCCAGTCTGAGTTACTTCGTGGAGAGTTGTTGACGAGCGATACATCTCCAGACGTGCCGTTTACAACTGCTCGAGTGATCAAACTATTGGTTTGTCGGGTGATGTCTGGTCTTTAGAGAATCAGGTTCGTGAGGACGAAATGCATTCTCCCCATAGAAAGCGATGAAAGATGTAGAACTCAACGCAAGTCTTCTTGTCCGTTAAAACTATAGTTATTTAACTTTTTTGAATTTGAACCAGTTTTGCCTACCTCCTGCTATCTCTCTCTCTCTCTCCTCTCTATATATAATATATATATTATATATATATATATCATAATATATTATATATTTATATATATGATATATATATATATATATATATATATATATTCTCGTCACTTACCATATATCCTTTGTTCACAAATCCTGTTGCAAAGCACTATATTGCGTGTCTGCTTTGTATATGATCTGATTTTTGGAAAAAGTAAAACGACTACTAAACTCCATTCTTTAAAGTGACAAAACACTTGCCTTAGTTTAAATTATTTTATTGGTTTATTTTTTGCATACATTTGTTCGTACATTTATACATTATCCTCACCTAGCTTGCTGGACGCATTGTCATGCTTCGTGATAGTGATAATGTTTGTATGTATGTATATATGGAAACATACGTATGATCCAAACAAAGAGCCCCACAGTCATAGACTGCACGTGGGCTAAGATACGGTCAGTTTGCCCGTGCCTAGACAGATATGTGAAAGAAAATAGAAATAAGAGTCGCAGCGTGTTTCTGCGTGCAGCTCACTACCGGTGGCAAATCAGTTTTACCATGGTATTAGCCGAAAACACAGAAGTACTGCAGGATGATGTAATATTGTGGTTCATAACGGAGATGAGAATTTCCTACCTATTGTCAGATGGTTTCAAAATATTACCTAGTTTTTCTCCTTATCGAGTACTCAACAGAAAAATAAACTGTAACTTGTTTTCTATGCTTTCGCATTTACCGTAGAAGTCCACCATTCAGATCAACTTCTACTATGATACAGCAAATGATAGTTTTCGCGATTATGATAGGATATGAATAGATTTGAGGGATGATAAGTTTCCACAATGTAACGGAGATTGTGTGTGTGATGTAGTATTGTCGATTTACAAAGTGAAACCATTCTATGAAGTACATTTAAGGAGGAAGTATATCAGTATAATGTGATTCTCACATTTCGCGCACTTACACACTACAACCGGTTTACGGAACACTGCACCCCATGGTCGATTTTTCTTGAGGCTCCGACTCAATCAGAGATTTACAGTGTAGTCCGGAGCCTTAAGCGCCATCGGGCATCAGGTGCTGATGCTTTGCTTCCGTCATTGTTCAAAGATGGCGGTTTCGCTTTAGTTCGCGAACTTCAAGCGCTGTTCGCCAACATATGGGCTGAAGAACGCGTTCCGATCCCTTGGAGAGAATCAGTAATTGCTCCGATTTTCAAAAAGGGACGGCGCGATTCCTGTGAAAACCATCGAGCTATCAGTCTCATTTCAGTAGCTCCTAAAATACTGGCGTCCATTCTGCTTCACCGATTGAGTACCAAACGGGAAGAGCAAATCCGTGAGGAGCAAACTGGGTTTCGTGCCGGCCGAGGGTGCATAGATCAAATTTTCACACTCCGTCAGTTACTGGAGCAACGCCACACTTTTCGTAAACCAACTATCGTGGTATTCCTTGACATCCGAGCGGCATTCGATTCAATCGATCGTGAAAGTCTTTGGAACTGTCTACTGAGACATGGAGTGCCCGAGAAGTATGTTTGGATCTTGAAAGCATTATATTGCCAAACTTCGGGCAGGGTTCGAGCGTACGGACAATTGTCGTCCTCGTTCAATATCTCCAGCGGGGTGCGGCAGGGCTGCCCTATCTCGCCGTTCCTTTTTAACTTCGCGATCGACGATGTCCTGAGAAAAGCTTTAGCTGGCCTGGTGGGCACAGGTGTTGAACTTCTGCCGGGTGAGCGAGCGACCGATCTAGAGTATGCCGATGACATCGCACTTCTGGGAGATGACCCTCATATAATGCAACAAGCCCTGGACCGCCTGGCACTTGAAGCTTCAAGGTATGGCATGTGCTTTGCGCCTAACAAGTGTAAAACACTTACCCAGGATTGGAGCGGCTCTCTTCCAAACCTAACTGTGTGCGATGTCAATCTTGAATTGGTCGACAGCTTTGTTTACCTTGGCAGTTGTATCTCCACTGGAGGTTGTGTCGAGGACGAGATCTCACATCGTGTTCGCAAAGCGGGTGCAGCGTTTGCTAACCTTCGCCACCTGTGGCGTCGACGCGATGTTTCACTCCATACTAAAGGCCGAGTGTACAACGCAGCGGTGCGTGCTACACTCCTTTATGGTTGCGAAACCTGGTCTATCCGAGCGGAAGATGTCTGTCGGCTTTCTGTTTTTGATACCCGTTGCCTGCGTAGAATTGCTCGCATTCGGTGGCAGCATCGTGTTACAAATATAGATGTCTGCAAGCGGGTGTTAGGACCAGGTGGCCACGGACTGAGAGAAATGCTGATGCTTGCTCGCTTGCGATGGTTGGGACATGTTTTGAGAATGCCTACTCACCGTTTACCGTACTGCGCCTTATTCGCAGAGCCTGACAGAATCTGGGAGAAAAGATCGGGTGGCCAGTCCATGACGTGGCGCGTTGGGATGAAGAAACTCACCATAGCGCTAGGCTCAGTTGGGCGTATTCGTTTGCCTGGGTGTGGTCCAAAAGCTCCACCTAATAGTTGGCTGGAAACCTTACGCGATATGGCTACAAACCGAAGTCAGTGGCGCCAGTGTATTTTATTATGTGTGTCATAATTTTTTTCGGTATTATTTTACATAAAAACACAAAAAAACAAAATCAAAACAAAAAAATCGCATGCAGTGAAACTACAAAAACCAGCTGCTTTTTGTGCATTTGCTTTTGCGTATTCCGCTTGCCCGCTTATCTGCTTTTCCTGCTTCATATTGCTTTGCACTTTGTCTGGCTCCAGACTTGTGCTTCATGATGATGATTATTATTATTTCATAGAGACATTTTACATTTTTGTTATGTACATTCGTTGTTGAACATCTGGACATCATAATCGGTATCTTCTTATTCTTTATTTTGGGTTGTAGTAAAGTTTTAATTGAATTTGTTTGCAAACAATGTATTATGTCGGAATAGAAACACTAAGTATTTCGACCAGCTTTCAGCTTTTTGAGTAATTTTAGACATTATCAGAAAATTGGTATTAGATTACAAATTGCCACCAAATTTCATTGATTCTGTTTCTATTTTCAGTGTTTGAACAATCAAAAACTTGGTATTTGCGCGGCTTTAGTTGAATCTGGAGATTGGGTCAACGCACAGTCTATACTAGATCGCTATTCCGGTTTCTGGACAACGGAACACCCTCAGTTATGTAATGCTATCTGCACGATGTTGCATTATTTAATAGATCCACTTTATTTAAAGTAAGTTACGTTGTATTGCTGACCCACCGTTCATAAAAATGTTTTGTCCTGCATCATGCGCTTTACTCTACCCTGTAAGTGTGTGAGAAACTGGCTTCTGAATCAGTTAGTGCTGTGTTGATCCCTATATTTTCTTTCACTATCGGTAGCCGGGCCCTCAATTAAAGGCATTGCTAATTATAGTGGTTTATGGGGCAAAATACCAGTATAGAGACTGTTGGAAAATTACAGTTTTTCTATCCTGATTGTTTCAAACTGCTATTTCGAAATGTTGCAGTTATTGCCGTCGCTAGACATGGAATTGGGTCAAGCAGATCAAGGCCTTGGCGATCAATTTGGCTTGGACTACGCGTCACCCTCAGAATCGTGTTCAGTGACGGTCTTTCTGTTGCAGTTGTTCTATATCGTTAACTCTGGTTGCGATTAAAACTTGATATGACGCAGGGCTGTGAAATTTACGAGGAAGTTATTGTGCTGTTGTCGCTTTACTTGTGCTTTCTCTTCTACATATTCAGTAATTTTTTAAGTCACTTTTTCCCAATTTATTTGGATTTTTTTCTGTCATGGTTGTAAGCAAGTTAAGTTTACACCCTGCTATCCATGTAATGTGCAATCGTATTGTATTGATGTGCTGTGCGCTTAACACCGTGGTAAATTGTTTGGCAACTGGTTGTGAGGTGCATGCTGAAACACGCTGTAGTCTCACTGCCATTTCTATTTTCTTATATCTGTCTAGGCCTAGGCAACCCGACAGCATCTTCTCCCATGTGCACTTTGCCTGGATCAGGCCTGTGCTTTCATACCATCCATGTAATGCTGTCTGTCTTACAGTATATCTGACCAAACCGTGGTGCCAATCACTTATGTACGTCAATGGTGTATAGGCTACGTGCCGCACCCTTTCCCTACGGTAGTGATGTATCTCACCAGTGTAATGTGCTTGAGCTGATGGTTAGTCTTTTGACTTTGGGTGAGAATTATCAAACAATATAAAATACACTGCTCGTTAGATACTTATTATATTTTTAATGCTTAACTAGGTCCTTGATATGCACAGCATTATGTTCACAAATAATCATTGCATTCACCATTCTGTTTGCATGACATCACAAGGTCGAATCCCGGCAAAGTGCCGCGCAATCAGAGGCTGCACGTGAGCTAAGATACCGTCAGGTTGCCCGAACCTATACAGATAAGAAAAGCAAATGGCAGCGAGCCTAGTGTGTTTTCGTGTGCAGTTCAGTTCCGTTGGCAAACGAATTTTGCACGGCGTTACCTGCGCAGTACATAAATGTTGTACAATGCCACGTCCGTGCCATTCATGCAGCGTCTTGGTTTGACCGCTATCCATTGACCTGCCCGGCATGAATGTCTCTGATGGTGCCTGGAGCGTACCACCCAGTATTGCTCAAAGAATCGTAGAGGTTAACAATCAACCATGCTCAGTCTCAGTCTATGTTCGCCTTCAATGAAGATCGGCAGTTCTCAATGCAACCCTTCAGCTAGCCCAAATAGTAATGAATTTCCTCAAGGGGGCACTATGTTGCATATTGGCGCTTTTCATGTCGGAAGGACTTGCTGCTAATGGATAATCGTTGTACGGGTGTGAAAATTGGAAGGAATAACTAAAGCGTCTTCCTGTATTCTGTTATCAGTGTTTCGATACCATCAATGTAATTTTTAAATCGGTTGATGTCTTTTCATTTCAAGCATCATCCTTTATGGTCTATGTTATTTTCATATTCTTCCTAGGCGCGATCAACGCTTTTTAATTGTCAACTTTCACCCTGTTAGGTGCTGTCCATTACCTTCATCTTTATTACGTTATCATTCCCAAACACGTGCTTTCAACCGGAACAATTATGAACAATCGCACATTTCTCCTGTTGAAGATTTTGATAAATTTGCTCGTGTTGTGCTGCCAATTGCCATGTATCTAGGACCCAATATGTCGGCGGACCCTGTGCTCATGGTTAAATTTACTAGAATCGGATCATCCTATCTTAGCGGTCAGGTAATTTTGAATTGCCTGTATAGAATTTTATCACTGATCCATTTTTATAGAGAAAATGTTAGAATTGACGTTGATCATACTAAAGTGTGTTGCTCACGATGTTACATGCAAAGGTATGCTGCAATAGTACGCAAACGCGTAAAATTTAACTTTGCATACTACGCGGAGTATATGCCACCACCATTCGGCTAGCAAGGTTGTATATACCTATTTCGTTCAAATTCCCATCCGTTAGTGTGCTTTGTCAGTTATGCCCAGACAAGCTTTCTATCATATGGTTTACATGTGAAATTCGTAGGAATCATCTCCCTGTGCTGACGACTTTGTTATGATTCAATCCTTTGACTTCGGGCTACTCGGCTTCGATACCTGTTTGCTTGTTTGTGCCAAGCTAGGTGTATACACCTGAACTTTGTTTTTTTCCAAAATAGACGCGGTAACTTCCCATGTTATCCTCCTTGTTCCACGATATCCATGCAACGCTATCGATAACGAAGGTTAAGCGTATTGTTATGGTTATTTATAAAACGTGATGAGTCTTCTGTTAATTTGTAAGTTTTTCCGATCATGCTGTTAAATGTGAAATTCAAGTCTTTTTCGTTTGCCCGGTTTCCCTGTCTATTTTCTGACTGCGATTCACATAGTCTTTTCCGCAATCTGATCCGCACCAACGTGGCGTGTGGGGGGTTGAATAGAGAAGCCGAACTTGATTGCGTCAGGTCATTTCAGGTCAACAAGTCGCAGCTGGGGCACATCTGGCCTATTGTTACATTTTGGTCCAACAATAACCACGTTAACCCCCGCGTTGCCCTGCATCGCATCGGTTATGTATCGATTCGTCCATGCGGTCAACTGTCCAACGCTAATCACGTTCACCCACGAACCCCACAACACTAGAGAAAAGACAATTGGTTAAAGGCGTTTATTACCCACAAGACTAATAATGAAACACGCTTAAGTGATGTGTTGCTTACATCCCCCGAAATTACACTCCACTACCGGTTTCTGGCTGTTCGCCGTCATCAGGTTGAGACAGTATGATTTGGTTAGGCCTTGAAACAGTGGATAAATGTATAACCAAAAGTATAACCTTGAAACACGCTTATCTTATATAGGCAAACAAACACTCACTACAGTGATCCTCAACATGTGTGCCCCGGTTGTCCCTTCGATCTGATTTGTTAGTCTAGTTCGTGCCAACCGGGACATTTTAAGCTCTGAGTAACCTGATATTATCTTAGCCCACGCGCATTCTGTGACTGCGGCACATTGCCTGGATCAGGTTTGTAATTTCACGCTCAGATGAGCCATAACTATGATGCACTTCCGAAATTCTTAATATCACCCTTTCTAGTTCACGGGTATGTGCATTTCGAATCTGGCCATTTCCATTGATTTGTTTGATTAACCTAGAACCAGTTTTTACTGTCATTTTCCCTTATTATATTTAAGCTTATCTTAGTTGATAGCTCATCTAAATTGGTTTGAATTTATCCATCGACTCCGTGCACCAAACCATCACTTGCATGAGCTTTTCAGACACATATGCACTCTGGACTCTCACATTTAAGGTGATTATTATTATTAATATTATTATCATAATCGTCCCCATTATGAAACTGGTCTGGAACCAGACAAACTGAAAATCAACATGAATTATGAAAAGCAGGTAAACAAACACATAAAAATAACGCGGGGGAATGATATGTGTAACGTGTATGTAAACGCAGCTTATTTTTGTCGTTTCACTGCATGTGGTTTCGTGTTTTATGTTTTTAGCGATACGAGACAATGATATAGATAAAAATTACGATACACACTATATTGATTGACTCCAATTTGCATCGATTACTGATTCGATCCAAGTGATCTGAATGCATTCCTCAACCCACATGTTAGCAAACAACACCTGTATTTAGGAAACAATGGCGTACATGCCATCCTTAAACAATGACAGTACCAAAACTTCAGGACGTAATGCCCGCTGGCGCCTGAGGCTTCGGATTTTATTGTGTATCTCCTATTGAGTGGGAGCCTTGAGAGAAATCTTCCGTGGTAGTTCGTATCCAATCGCTTCATTCTCATGCCAAAATGTTATCCAATTTCAGCGTACATTTGATCCCTTTATGTTTCAATTATTACTATTCTGTGCGTGTTGTTAGGCGAAATGCTTTGGCAAACTGAAAGCTTCTCAACCCACGAAGAGCGTATGACGGTGCTGCGCTTCGCTTCATACCAAACTGCGATTTCATGCCAAGTACAACTTTGTCTGCACCCCATCAGTTATTTTTGTATTGAATCTCTGCTTATAATTAGAATCTTTGTACAGATCGACTTCCAGTAATCTTTTGACAAATCGTGTGATCGCGAAATATTACATTTTTTTAAAAAGTTTACAAATGTCTATAAGCGCCTATCATTCGTTATGTGTATTGCAAAGTTGTTAATCCAGCCGTTTAATACCAATAATTTGCCTCTGTTACATGGTCTGAATAATCTTTCAGGATTGCTCTTAACTCAAATTCTTTTATTTTATACCGTTAATCGTGCCAACAATCTCTTAGATTTTATGACATTTTCAGCCGAACGTGTGCAGTACAGTCGATGTGATTTATCAAGGAATATTCAATTTAGTGGATGGTGTCTTACTCCCCTCCTTGAGTCTCGTAGATTCCAATTGCTGTTTAGCTGAGGAATTATGGCATCTTTTGCGGTTAATGCCCTACGATCACAGGCGAGTTTTATGTATTTACTTTGATTTACGTCACTTACTGTTAATTCGAATCGTCTTACCAAAGATAGTCTTAGTGTAATTAGATGTGTATCGGGTCGGTCAAATTTGAAACTTGTGATGTCAATACTAACGGTCATCTCGAATGCAATGCTTAATCAATTATTTCACAATATGATTTAAGTATTCAGAATTGAAAATACCTTTTCAACTATCAAATATCATTTGATGTATGAAAATTACGGGTGATGGAATGATTAGTTCCTTCTATGTTGTCTTAATCCCTGCGGTTGTTTATCACACCAACCCAACATAAAATTTCGTAATTGCTGCTAGAAAATGCAAAATGGGTATAGTAGGAGCGACGGAATGTTTGCCTATGAACGCAATCCAATTCTGGATACTGATAGATATGCTAATGCAACGATGAAAACCGATAGTCCTCTCAGTACTTTAACAAAAAAACGTTTAGCTACGTTGAAAGTATCAAATGGTCTTCGAAAATAATTTTGCGCAGACTTACTGAAACCAATTTTCGGCTTCCGCTTGTTTTGCTCTCATGTTTCAACAGTCAATCTGCTCTTTCCAGACTAGAGTCCGGAACATGCAAACCTACTTTACTTTTGTGTGTCCATCTCCTCCTGGAGGATGAGTCGGCTTCAATGAAGAGTCTTGGAAATTTGAGTACAAAGCGGCGTCCCCAGCACCACTGGGCGTTTGTTCGAGTCAGCTTCTCTAGCCTTTGCACAACCAAGTGCGACCTACAAGGCAGCAGGGAGTTGCCAGAAAGAAGTGGTGCACCAACTAACCGTCTACGAGACTGCTCCAGATTTTTCCTCAGTTTTTCTCTCGAAGCCTTTCCCGCGATCGCGTATCCCGCAATGCAGCGGATGTTTAAAATCAGGGTTTTCCTTCCCTTAGTTGAAATGCCATCCCAGGCTAACGAGCTCCATCTGCCCGAAGAAAACTGTAATATTCCGTTGATCTTTTTTAAAGTTTCATATTTTTATTTTAGGTATCGGCTCTATGGTCAATGGGTTCACACAAGGACTCTAGATGAACCCAGAATAATGCGAAAAAAAGCAGACCTTTTATCGCGCCTGAAAGGAATCATGAAGTGAGATAATAATCTGCGATGCACATATTTTTTAATCTGCAACTGATACTTTACCTACCGTATTCAACATTATGTTGCGCCTGCCAGCAATCGGAACAAAAAGTATTATAACCTTTTCAGGCTCTTATTTAACTTTCTGATTTTTCCTTATTGCTACGACCAAATTTATGAGCAATGTACATTAACTGATTTTGGTGTACATTGTTTCGAAACCCTATTAATGGGCAACTGAACTATTATTTTCAGCGTCCAACTATTTAACGGCTCCCACTAATTCAACTTATTTCTCTAGTATGCTAAATTTTCTAGCTATTTCCTTTTCTTTCTTATTCTTTTCTTAGAAGCAGCACAATATTGAAAGCCATAGGAAATTTATCATTCAAAGTTTCTTGTATTTAGAGCTCTTACCTGCTTTAGATTATAAAATTTCATTTTGTTGACAAATATTTACGGTTCGGCGTCTTTGAATTTCAGTTTTAATGAATTTTGAAGCAATTGAGGCAGAACACGTAAACAAGATCAGAAGCATTTGCTGTTGTTAATTTATCTTGCTTTGTCATCCAAATACTTCGTCTGATCAACATTCGATAAAGCCTATCACCTATTGCCTACCATATAAACTTCATCAAATTTTACCCATACTGAGAACTGTTGCGAAAGCTAGAGCGTCTATGTCTCTACAGCGGCGGCAGTCTCGAGTGAATCGGCTACACTACGTTGCCACAGATGGCCAACAACCCCGAACGACTATTTCTTTATCATACATCATAACACCTGTTCTCTTTATTCCACTATAAATCCCTACAATATTCATTAATTACAAATGAACTTCTCAAAAAAACTGTCATTCAACAACGTTTTGCTTTTGCGAGCACTATTATACTGCGAACCATAAACTCGGACTATACCGACCTTGTTATTTTTATATATTATTCAACTGACCTCACCAGGTGAAATCAAACATCTCTAAAAATGTGGTGTGACAAAGTGAACTTTCTGGGTGGGTGGTTGTTTGACATCTGCAATACATGACCACTCCAACGCAATCTGGACAATTACATGCCTAACAGCTCATTAGGACCATTGGACTTACCCATCGAATATCAGAGCGACGCGTTGTGGCGTTTAGTCACCGATCATGAGTATTTGCGAGATTTTATGCTTAATTACCTTGCTCCAGATAAGTCGGTACTTATGAACTTCAACCTAATTGTTTTCAAACATACTTCAAATGGTGCATCGATTGTCCTACCAGACGTCTATCAATAAACGGTGTGTTCAGTTTGTTTATACGTGTATATTTTGTGTGTAATTTCAGACGTCTGAGTAAGGAAAACGTGAAACCCATGGGTCGACAGCTTGGAAAACTACTTCACAGTAATGCAGGATTCCTATTTCTCGATGTAAGCCAACAGACAACACCCCACTTTAATTTTCTTGTTTTATACACTTATTAATTACTTACAGCTTTTGCGCCTCGTTCAACTTTACACAAATTTGGTTTCACCGGTGGTCGAAGCTTTGAAGTACGTAAGCAGCCTTGGGTATGATGTCCTTGCTTGTAAGTTTTCTATCTTTTTACGTTATACTTTATAATATAATTTCTTTTGGTATTCACACCTGTTAGCAACTTTGTACCACGAAAAATTATAGATACGTCCTGAATAACCACAGTGGGTTCCCAGCTGCTCCATACTGCACCACCCATTGCAAATAGATATCCAGTCGTAAAGATATACGTGCGGTTAATAAACTAGACGGGGCAATAAGCTATACAATGACAAACATCAATTAAAGTTAGAATTCCGCTTAATTCGTGATCATATTTCTAAACCGTCTAGCTTTATTCGTATTTGTCTCACGTTTAGCCGCTTCTTTGTGCCGCAGTGTCTCTTGACCTTCACCGATTACATTCTGTCCGAGGTAATAGACCCTTCGATGTTGTCTTTCGTTACAACACCTGACTCCTCATTGATTTAATTGAATTAAATGAGTGTTGTGCTCACATTCCCATCATAACACACGGATCCTGATCATACTGTCTTTTCCTACTGAGCGCAAACGGCAAGAATTGGTCGTGGGGTGTGTGAGCGAAATGCATCCAACTTTGAATTTTTTGCAAAGAATGTGAGAACACCACTATGTTCGTCAGTATTGAGCCTCTTGAGTGCTTGATCCTGAATTAATTTGTGATTTGGTATTTGAACATCGCGGTTCTTTGTATTTAACAGTGACATTCTAGTATAACTTTGTTTGATGATACATCCAAGAGGTGGTGGATGACGTGCAGCATAATCAAGGCCCCAGTGCTTACTAATACTCTTGGCCTGGGCCTGGGCAACCTGACAGTATCGTAGCCCACGTGCAGTCTCTGATTGTGCGGCACTTTGCCTGGATCAGGCTTGTGCTTTCATAGCATAGCATAATACTCTTGGTCTGACGAACCTTGCGTGCTTGAAGTGGAACGTCACAAAAAAGCTGCTCTAATTGATTGATTTCAGCTATACATTGTACTGAGTAGCATCTGAGGAGTCGTTACTGACCTCAAATCGGCATCAAACTGATTTGCACGCAATTTATCAAACTGTCATCAAAACATTTCCATCATTAACGCAATTTCTCATCGACGACTTACCGGATTCCCAAGTAACCCGAGACAGCTGCTCTTTCCGAATTATTCAATTATCCGTATCTTCCGTTCCAGTTTGTATCATTGAAGCACTTGCTTCCGATGATTCAAAGTTAGAAGATTGGCAACTCAGTCAAAGCTTTCAAGGTGAGTCATTTTTACCAGGTGACCGCTTAAATACAAGATTTTATTAAAAATTTTACTGAAAGTTGTTGGTCTCAATTAACGAACGTGGTGTTGTTTGTTCGGCTGGTTGGTTTGACTTTAAGTTTTCAAACGCAACCATCACTAGGAAACCTAATAATTTTTTATCAATTACTATAATGCTGCACATGTGACGATTTGGATAGCGCTATCGAACTGTTAGTATCACTTTAATTTTCTTCCTATGTCAATCTAACAGAATTGCGATTTATTAAACAGTGATTTTAAGTTGCCTTTGCATAGATTTAACTCGCATTGATTTACGTTATCATTTATTCGCTTCCATTTTAATGATTTTGCGAACAATGCCCCAAAATCGCAAGCCTTTAGCTAGACAATATGCCGCAAATACTTAGACTACAGGTGACTGAGATAGAAAACAAATAAGATAATGACTGTGATACTGCTGGGTGTTCTCGTATACAACTTATTTCACTAAATTTTACTCGGTACTACCTGTAAAGCAAATTTCCATATTTTCTATTATTTTTAGTAGTTAATAATTTTTTGTCCTCGCAAAGCAAGTATGACATCGTAAGACTCACATACCAGATTCAGTCGGTTGTTTTACTCGGCTGTTCTCTTAAATATTATTGATCTTTTCATGTTTTCTCAGCATTGTCAACTTTCACTGGCTTGTTATGCAAAAAGTACCAGTTCGACCTAACGGGATTGCTGCAATATGTTTTGAATCAACTGAAGGTTGGAAAGAGGTAATTTTATGCACACTTCTGCCGAATCATATAAATGAGAATTCATTAGTTTATAACAATAATCCGTAGCTTACTGTTCTAATAATGTGAAATGTAATATTGCGTAATTGATACTCATTGTATGTATGTGTGATACTCATTGTGCGTACTTTTAAGTACTTTTTCGTGCATGCTTCTAAATTTTTGTTCATGTTGTGCAGTTACGACCTCCAAGTGCTGCGAGAGATGTTAAATCGAATGTCCGGCATTGAAATTTCTGAAGATATGACCGATGAGCAAATCGAATCAATGTTTGGTGGTGAATTGCTTCTACAAGAGGGCGGATACTATGCTCAAATTCGTAACACTCGTAAAAATGCCCTTCGTTTGAAACAAGCTCTGATGGAACACAATATGATAATGCCATTCATATTTCTTTTGGCTCAACAACGCGAAAGTGTATTATTTTTGGATGAACCTGATCGTCATGTTAAAGTGGCCGGCCGATTATACGACCAAGTTAGTGTTGCGTGTTTTCATTCCTCTTTTACACTCAAACTTGCTGACAACTGGTTTACTTTTACTTTACTTTACTTTGTGCGACTATCTCCTCCTGGAGGATGAGTCGGCTTCAAAGAAGATTCTTGGGAATTTGGGTACAAAGCGGCGTCCCCAGCACCACTCGGCGTTTGTTCGAGTCAGCTTCTCTAGCCTTTGCACAACCAAGTGCGACCTGTAAGGCAGCAGGGAGTTGCCAGAAAGAGGTGGTCTACCAGACTCTGTTCCAGGTTTTTCCTCAGGGTTTTCTCCCGAAGCCTTTCCCGCGATCGGGTATCCCACAAGGCAGCGGAGGTTTAAAATCAGGGTTTTCCTTCCCTTAGATGAAATGCCCTCCCAGGCTAACGAGCTACATCTGCCCGAAGCAACCTGGTTTTCAGGCGCCAGTCACTCGCCCTCGCCCCTTCTCCTGTTGGTAGAAGCAGTTCCGCCGGGCTCGGAGAGCCACTCGTGCAGGCCAGAAGCTGGACTTGGTTGTCAGAGGCTATTTGAGACGCATGCCATATGGGAGCATTTTATAAACAGTGGGAGCTTATCCCCACTGCCACCCCCGGCTATGACAACTTTTGACAACTGGTTTGACACAAACTTGCTCGGCAGAAATGTATGTACCATGTAATCGGTACATTCTAGTAGTTGATGAAGCAGACATTAATAGCGTCAATCCGTAAACGTTTTTATCGGTACGTAAACGTATATTTGTCCTTGCCAGAAAAATCTGCTGTGGGAAGATCAAAACCTGCTCCTTTAAATGAGTTAAATCCAATAATTTCCCACTCTTTAATTTCGTATCCCTCTGAAAACGACCGACTAATTCTATGAAGCTTTGGAAGTATACATTACACTTTACTGATGCAATAAATTAGAACCATATCTGTTTGATGGTCTTCGTTCGAGGTGTGGACTCAAGTCGCGTTTGCTGTTTGCACCTCAACTAAGTTTGCATAAGCTCAGATTTTATATGACTTTGTTCTTTATTGTTTTTCCGGCAATTCAAGTATTGTATGCTGTTGTTGTTGGCCTCCTTCGGTCTATGTCGACCATGGATGTACATCACAATCGCGTGAATGTTCATGTTCTGCAGCTTTTGGAATGACTAAACAATCAGATTCGGGAGGAACAATCTCTTCCGCAGCGCTGTCAACGAAATATTGGTCTTGCTATCGATTATTCTCACCTCCTGATGATGTACTGTTGTCTTGGACTATAATCAATATATCCCGATCTCTGAAATTAAGCAGCGCCGGCATCGGTCGATGCTTGATTCTGAGCCATGTATACTCATTTCACAACACATCCTAATGTGTTGAGATATTCGAAATTATGGGCTTTCTCACTCTGTTTATCGATCTTTAAATGAGCGGGTTTTCAAAATACAGAAAATCGGTAGTCGCAATAGAAGCCAACAGCTATTGCTGTACTATAATTTCAAGTGAGAATTCATCGCGATGAACCTTTAATATCGCTATAATCTTTTCTAAAGAAGTACGTGGACTCCTTCGGTGTGTCCCCACATTATTTTAACCATTTTACCGCTGAACCGAACTTTGTGTGTTTGATTTGGGATGTGTCAATTGAACTAAATAATTTTCGCTAAATTTCTTTTATTCTTTTTCATATTTTTCATACTTATCTTCTGTTACTTTTAGTGTCAAGGAACTCTTGTGCAATTTATTACATTTCTCAATTTATTGCTTACTCGTGAAGAATTCCGAATACATTGCTTACCCATTGAGAAAATCCTCGGAGAATTTCACGTTCAGGTCGATGTTGCATTTTGTCTTCACCGTAATCTCTTCGGACAGAAAGTGACCGTAAGTTGATGTTTCTTCTACGATTTTATTTGTCCATACTTACCTCATTTCTTTTTTAAAGGAATTGACAGCGACAAAAGAACTTCCTGAAGATGTTGCCCGTACCGAACTTTCCAGAAATCAAAAGGTTTGATTCCTGCATTGTTTTACTAACATCCTTACACGTACATTCCACTTTCGCATAAACACGGTTTCACTTCGCACAATTGTTTATATGATGCGTCACGGTGTCCCATCACATGTGCTGAAACGATTAAAACGACCAACCTATTGTGTTACTACCATCAACTGCATTTGCCCTTCAATACCGGTTTATTTTTGTAAAACATATTTTTTTAAATCTTGCCACATGTGTCTCAAATTTTCTCCCAAAAGTTAATTTTATTCTTTACCATTTCATGGAATGTAGTAATTCATCGTGAACTTGATGTTTTCAAAGCAGCACATATGGATTGCTGCTTTTTGAACTTACCCAGATAATAATAAAAATGAATTATGACCTGGGTAAAGTGACGAGAAAATCTTGTTGTGATGCATGACAGTGAAAGGTGAGTGGAAGCTGTGGCGCTGATATTGCTCTCGTCCCTCACGAAACCTAATCGAACGCTTGTTCCATTCGAGATGTAAGCACTTCGTCCCAGTTTGTTGGTGCTTAATGTTCCATAAATTCCGTAGCTGTTTAAACCCCTCATTCTCTTCTTTTAAGATTTTTCATCGTTTTATAACAGTTTAGATTTCGATACATGCTACTGGTTTAATGCATATTTTGTTGCTTGCAGGCGTGTTTCGCCTTAGCTTCTCAGGAGGTTTGTGCTGCCATCAGCAGCGCTATCCGACCCATGTACCCTCCACGCGTTTGGGATGAGTTGGAAATTAATTTCTTCGTCACTTTCTGGAGCTTACAGTCTAGCGATTTGGTGGTTCCTGAGACCGCTTACCAGCGTCAGTTACAGCAGCTACGTGACCAAATTCATCAACTCGAGGTTTCTACATCCCTTTGGGTATGTGCGATTGATAAAACCTCATTAACTGTTTGGAATCTACCTTATCAATATTATCAGTTTTCATGTTTCCAGGACTCCACCAAGAGTTGCTCTTTTCTGCTTAATTCTTCCCGGTGTTGACTTCTGTTAAGTGAATTCTCACCTGATCTAATAATTGCAGCAACAATAATAAAATTTGTACTTAGAAGTCGCAGCTAAGTAAGGCTGTCACAACCGACCCGCTCAATCTCATGTGCCCGCATACAGATGGATTGGGTTAAGCCTATGTGATTGAACCAAAAGTTCATATTTGCGTTCATTTCTATCGCACACTCCACGAACGGTTTCGTGCTGCTGTTCTCATCGGGTTTGTATGTATGTATGAAAGCACAAGCGTGATCGCACCCGTAAAGCAAGACCGACCTGACTGAGGCCAGTTAAACTCTCCCCTTGAGTCTCAAACTCACGTCAGACCGCTTCCAGAGATGACCTAGACTGGTGAACGCGAAGCGAGCTCTCGCAATGCGAGAGCCGATCTCACTTTCTAGCCCTCCACCCGCCGTGATGCAGCGAGAGCTGGGCAGTACGCGCAGAGTAGCTCCGGCGCTTGGAGGTGTTTGAACATCGATGTTTACGGAGGCTTGCACGAGTGTGGTGGCAACACCGCACTAGCAACGGTGAAGTGAGGCACCGTGTTCTAGGTGTGGACAGCCTGATGCTACGAGACCTAATCGACCGTTCCCGTCTCCGCTGGCTAGGGCGTCTTGAAAATGAAGCCTGAGCGCCTACCCTTCCGCGCGCTGCGTGTGTCGGTTGGCCGGCTGGCGGCGGTGTTCAGGTGGACACCGGCAACAGTGGAGAGAGTGCATTCTATTTTGTGTTCCCCCTCAATATATAATATATATATATATATATATATAATCATTTAAAAATGAAAAGTGCCATCCGGCAATGCACGAGAAAAAGAAAGAAAAAAGGTACAATATGAGGGGGAATTTTTTTGTCCATTGTTCTACATGTCGATTTTTTGTTGATATTTTTCACAAATTTGAGGGGGAACACAAAATAGAATGCACTCTCTCCATTGTTGCCGGTTGTCCACCTGAACACCGCCGCCAGCGTGATCCAAGCAAACTACCGCGCCTTCATTGGCAGCACGTGGGATAAGATACTGTCAGGTTGCCCGGGCCTAGACAGATGAGAAATGAAAATAATAATAATAATGGCAGTGGGACTCCAGCGTGTTTTCGCATGCATCTCACTACCGGTGGCAAATCATCAGGTAGGGAATGCAGGATGAGTATCTGCTCACATTGAAACGGTGCGGGAATAGTAACGAATATTTTAACTTTGTATCCCTGTACTTGATACGACTGGCACGACCAACCTGTTCAATCACATTTGCCCACAAACGTAGATTTTGTTATAAAAAATTTCCAAAACAAAAATTCCTTGTTTGCATCCAATCCATTACACATACTCATACAGTCGTTTGCATCAGGGATACAAATTCTCCACCACATGTGGCGTCCGACAAAGATGTCCGATTTCTCTTTTTCTGATCAATTTTGTAATTGATGCTATCATGGAATTATGCAGCGAAGGATCCATAGCTTTCAAAGTTCACTTAATGCCATGTGGTAAACTTCTCGACTTGGACTATGCTGATGATATTGCTCTGCTGTTTGACTGGTACATAGATGCATTGGTGATATTGAGCAAGCTAGCTTGTATTGTGCCCGCATTTAGAATGCGTTTTGCACCCTCTAATATGTAGTGTTCTACTGTAGGACATCGACTTATCAAATAGCACTTTATTACTTGAAAATCAGGCGCTTAAAACTGTAGATCGTTTTACTTATCTCGGTTGTTGCATCAATAATTCTGCATCATTAGATGACGAGGTCTCGACACGCATTTATAAGGCGACCGTTGCAATACGCAACCTAGGTCACCTCTAACGTCAAAAAGGACCGTCTCTGTTGCCTAAAGCGACATTCGGGTTGTATTACTGTATGTGTTTGAAACTTCGATCTTACGTGAAGAGCACATTCGTCGTCTCCAAGTGTTTGACATCCGATGTCTCCGCAGCATTCTGGAGTTAGCTGTTACAATCGCATACACACCGAATGTCTCCGAAATAAGTTCTGCGGTAGTGGTGTTGTTATAGAGCATCAGATCAGCCTGTATAGGTTACACTGGTTGAATCACGTTTTTCGGATGCCAGACCACCGACTTCCGAAAAGGATTCTTTTTGTGACGCCACATACCGATTGGCGTAAATCTCGTAAAGCGTAACTTGGAATATGCAACTAAAACCCTTACTATTAGCCTTTCCAAAGTCGGTGCAGCACGCGTTCCAGTCTGGGGTCTCCGCGATCAGGTATCGCAATGGTTGCATACGCTTCAGGATGTCCCGAAACCGTGTTCAATGGCGGTCTTACACTAAGCATCTTGTTAGAGTGTTTGCTTAAACGTGTAAGTTGTCAAGTGGCGTGAAGAGTGCAAGCTTGTTGTCGTGCATGGCAGTGAAAGTCGCAAGGAAGCTGTCGTGCTGATGTAGCTCTACTCGTTTACGAAACTTGATTGAATGCATGCTACATTCGAGGTGTAGGAACCTCATCCCAGTTTGTTTTATGCTTAGCTAAATACAGTCATAATTGTCCAATAAATTTTGACCAATGAACAATTATATTTAAATATTACTTCAGTTTTAATTATATTTCATCGTTTTTTTCGAGCAGAACCCTGTTAAGAAAAAACGTGAAATGGAAAGGTTGCAAAGTTTGTTGGAAAAAATAAAGTCGGAACTGTATAACCGTCACGAGCATGTGTCTCGCATTCGGGCTTGGCTGGTAAACGAGCGAGAAACCTGGTTTCCTGCCCGCCTCATTAACAAGACGGACACTATTACCCAGTTCCTCCAATTGTGTCTCTACCCCCGGGTTTGTTTTACAGCTGCCGATGCAATTTATCCTGCTCAATTTATCCATTTACTACACCAGTTGAAAACACCGCGGTTTTCCACTCTTATTTGTCTTGATCGTGTAAGTTTATTCGGTTGCTTACATTTTGAACAGTTTTTTGTTCTATCCTAATCTTTTGACGCTCATTGAGATGCTTTCAGCTCCTCGTCGAATAGAATTTGGGTGTATCCTCAACTATTACCCACCTATGCACTTCCCAATCATGCGCGATAGCCATTTTATGTTTTAAAATGTAAGTGTACAGAAAAGAGACTTGCTTCGCGTAATCAATAGTCATATCCTTAGCATTCAACTCCTTCACGCTATTCGAGCCTGCATTCAGTCACTGCGCGGTTGTCTTTGACTCCAGTTGGAGACTGCGCGTGGGTTAAGATACTGTCCGGTTTGCCCGGGCCTAAACAGCAATAATAAAGAGGAAATGTCACTGAGACTCTAGTGTGTTTCTGCTTGCATAGTTGTTGTTGTTGGCCTCCTTCGGTCGATGTCGACCATGGATGTACACTGCTAAAAGTTTCCATGGCTAGAAAGTAACCGGTTTCCACGAAATCACCCGGCAAACCTGATTGATGTGACAACTGGCGCGAACGCGAAATGACTTTGCTGTGGACTAGCAATCAGAATATAATTAAGCTTTTTTGTCATGCGCTTAGGAAACACTTAATCGATTGGTGTTCTCATGCGTTGTGCGGTTTGGAGGTGAAGGTGGTTAACGTTACCCTGATTATGATTACGGTTTTGGTCGGCAGCATAATATACGTTTGCGCCAGAAAAGCATGTTGATCTTGTCTCTACAATACGACAATACGGTAAGCTTGATAAATGGATGGATGATGAAATGCTTAATGCCACTAATTTTTTATTGGAGACACTGAATTCAAACATACTTTCATGTATTTATTTATACTCAAAATTTGCTGTTCTACGAAGAAAACGCGTTATTCGCAACGAGTCTAAATTTCGGCTTTGAAATAATGTTTAATGAATCAGTCTTAGTAAAATCTTTTTTTGATTCTCCAGATTTTCAATGATTTGACCCTTCCGATCAGTATGTTCACCGAAGGTGAAGCACATCGTTACGGCCGCTTTTTATGCTCCGTCTTGGAATTGGTGATGCGCTGGCATTCCAGCGAGGAAATTTTCAGTCGAGAATGTGGACAATACCCCGGATTTGTCACAGTATTTCGGAAGGTTGTTTTAGTTTTATCTTTTTTGAATTTTTTTATTTTTCAAACTTTATTGTGCTTCGTATTTTACACTCAGCCCGGTTCACCCAAGTCTTCCGATGTTTCAACGAAGGCTGATCAGCTTCAATTTGAGAACTACAGACATGTTGTGCATAAATGGCACTATCGAATAACAAAAGCTACAGTTGCTTGTCTAGAATCCGGCAACTATGTTCAAATTCGCAATGCACTCATCGTATTGACACGCATTTTGCCGCAATATCCTCGCGTTTTGCAATTTGGAAGTGCCGTGGAGCGACGCGTTCATAAAGTACGAGACGAAGAAAAAACTAGGCGGCCTGATCTAAAGGTAACTGCCCGATATGATTAACATCTTACGGTTCAGGCACTCGCATTCAGTTACTCCGGTTTGTTACTGCCCCACAAATGTACTTGGGTTAATGAAGAAGATTTTCATTTCAAAGAAAAATCTTGTAATACTGTTTCCATATCAAGCAACGTTGAAGACGGAGGTACACGTGCTAGTTTCTCGTACGAGCATGGTTTACAATCATCTAAAATGATGGATAATATCAACATGTCAACTAATATGGATGAATCGAGGGATGCACCCTACGCTTACCAAAATCGGCACGCCCCGCTTGCTTCTGCTTCACCCAAGTCATCTCAAGGTAACCTTAGTCAATTTTATTGCGACTGGTTCTGCAGTTTCAGATCACGGTACTCGATCATCGCATATATATACATATATATATATAATCATAGTGTTTGTTAGTATTGATTTATTTCAAATGTTTAAAATATGTTATAAGTAGATTTTATTATTTCACTGCTTGTTCTCAAACTGACGTCCATTTTAATCCAGGCACTGCCGACAACGCCAAGCAATGGAATCGCATACATCGTGAAATAATTCCTTTGGTATTTGGGCGCATTTATGCTCAATGGCTTCTCTTAATTCAGCGACTGTTGCAGGTTTCGTAGCATAGACTTTGTCTTTTATGTGTCCCCATAAGAAAAAATCTAGTGGTGTGAGGTTTGGTGAACGGGGAGGATATTCGAAAAACCTCTTCGTCCAATCTACCTGTTTAGTAAGACCTCATCAAGGAAAGACCTAACCTCGCGATGGTAATGTGGGGGTGCCCCATCTTGCTGAAAATAAAACTCATCATCTTCAAAGTCTTTTCTAATGCTTGGAATAACAGAGCGCTGCAGCAAGTTCAAGTAAATGGGTCCGGTTAAAGTAAAGTGAAAAAAGAACGGTCCAATTAATCCTCTTGATGATAAACTACACCACACTGTAATTCCCGGTAAATTGACATGACGGTCGACAAAAACGTGGAATCTCAGGTCCCCAATAGGTACAATTATGACGGTTAATGTAAACGTTTAACTTGAATGTGGCCTCGTCACTGCACACAATCTTTCTTGAAAAATCTACCTTAGCCACACATTGATCTAAATACCACTCGCAATACTGTACCCTTCGGTCTGGATCATCGTCATTAAGAGCATGGACTAATCTTGGAATATAACTTTTCCAATGACAACGTTGCATAATGCGATGGACAGATGATTTTGAAATTCCAACCTCACGACCAGCCTGCCGTACAAACTTTCTCCGACTTTGCTGAAAACGTTTTAGCACCTTTTCTTCCCGTGTAGGGCTTGTTGATGTTCGTGATCTTCCGGAACGCTGTTTGTGAACATTGTTTACTGTTCCATCAGCCCCAAACTTATCTTTAATTCGAAAGATGGTAACTCGCGTTGAGGGTTCTCTTTGAAATTCCTTCCTAAATTGTCTTCGCACTTCAGCTGCATTTTCATTTTTCCAATAGTACTTTAGAATAAAAAAATTTCTTCGAAGTTAAGTCTAGCTGTCATTCTTGAGTTCAGGGTTGAATCTGCAAAAAATACCAACAATTAAGTTATTGACTATTTACAATAATTAAAATGCATTAAAATGTAATAAAAAAACAAAATGACACTTGTGAATATTTTAATACATTTGAAATAATGAAATACTAACAAACTCTATGATTACAATTATTTTAAGTGTGTATACATTTTTGGGACACCCTGTATACCGGTAATTTGAAACGTCACTGGACTTAGTTGCATTCTCATAATGTGTTGAACATTCCGTGACACTTGTCGTGGAATGTACTTACGGTGGATTCGAAGACTCAGATAGCCGAACGTTTTTATTGATTTGACCTTTTGGTAGATTTGTAGTCCGAAGTTATCTGTCAATTGATTTAACAATGGCTTCAAAGTTCAAATTTGCTTGTCACCTTACCCCACATATAATAATATCTCAGCTCATGTTTAGTCTATCCATCTGTGATACGCCAACTGAATTCACGTTTATGATTTTACACGCATACATGCTCCGATTGATGATTAAAAACAGCACAAAAACATTGGTATATTATTTGTCCAATGGATGAAGTGTATTAACGCTACTTATCGCGATTCATCTTTATTGCTGCTTCCTCTGTCCTGTTCAATGAATGTTAGTTATATGTTGGCATGAAGCTTTTATTCTTTCATATCAGAATTGACCCAATGTGATCCGAGAGTCAAACGAAGTTCGATTGAAAATTTACCAGGCTCAATCATCGACACCACGAAACCTGAGGATCCCAAAACATCGGATCTTGTTTCCCTCGACGAACTTTACGAGACTGATGTGGATGATGCACTTGGTAAGCGCTTCCTCGGATTCTCCGGTGCGCTTTTGTGCTGCAGATCCCACGATGTCATCACAATTTTATTCTTCAAAACGGTTCATTTAAGGGTTCAGATGAATGGGTGTTATTTCATTCGCAGAGAAATATATGGAATCACAAACGTCTAGTTCTAGTTACTGGACAGTCATAGACTTCGGCTCAATTTGCTCGCGCCCTGCATGGCTATGTAAGAACGTGCGTATTTACCGTGCTCATTACTGATTGTAATCAGCTTAGTGCCAAGTACGCAGTAAGGGAGTACTGCGTGATTACCCATCCGTGCAAATGAGAAACGTAAGCGAAACCCCTTGTTTGTCTATTATGTGGTTTTATGTATGTATGAAAACACAAACCTGATCCAGGCAGTGCTATACAGTCAGAGACTGTGCGTGGGCTAAGATATTGTCAGGTTGCCCAGGCATAGGCTGATATGAGAAAGGAAATAGAATTAGTAGTGAGTCTCCTGCGTGTTTCAGCATGCAGCTCACTACCGGTAGCCAATCAATTTAGCACGGTGTTAGCCGCGCAGCACATGAGTACTGCACGATTGCACACCCGTGCAAATATGCGGTTGTAATAATGAGTAGCGTTGTTGTCTATAGACGCTCATTATTGTAGCTTGTTATCCAACTTTTTGTTCGTCAAACGTTATGGTGTTCTCTTTTTCGTTCGGTTCTCATCACTCCTGAGTCCATTGTCACATTACTTCATGAAGCTTTATTACTTTATTAGCCAAAACTTGTATGCCATTGAGTTTTTTAACTTATCCGTCCCAAAATGGTTTGTTTAGAGATTTTATTACGATTCTGCCCGAATGAAAACCATCATTGTGTAAACATTGTGTTTTTCTTTGAAGTCAATTTATTTTCCGCAACGTACCAGACTGAGTGCTTATATAACATGTCCAAATTAATAAATAGCGATTTCTGGATATCAGTGGCTGAATTATTGAATTGCGTTAACTAACCCTCGCGCGGCAATGTTCTAACTACGTTTATATGCTGTCTATTTATCTATCTATGCTTTATAATATGGACATCCGGTAACTTGCGTTTGAAAATATTGTGCCATATCTTTTAATCTAGTTTCAAAGCGTCGACGTCTGGAGTCGACCACGCGGAAGCTGCCTCCAGCTGCTTCGTTCTGCACTTTATCCGGCGCTGATCAAACTTTAAAGGCAAGCTCAATTTAACAGATATTCTCTACTTTTTAATTATACCTAACCCGCATGTCATTCGTATGCCTTGTCCTAATGATTTTTATGTTTTGTGAAGTTTTCGAGCTGGTTCTACGTTGTTAAATTTTTCTCATCTAAAGCATTGTAATTCCCGTTTCTCGTAACCCAACTACAAATCCTTAACGATCCCTATTCTTGATATTAATTACTTGACCAATCCATTATACTACATTTTTTCAGTTTTGTTTTATACCCCGCTCTTTGAGCACATAGCATAAAGCTGTTTTTCAAATGAGCTATCTAAAAATTCAAGATTACACCCACCCGCTTTAACTAACGTATCTTGGTTGACTCCTTTAAACAGTCCAAATTGAATGACTTTACTTTGCATCACATGTGCGACTTGACTTCTTTCATCTGGATAAGGATTTTCTACTCTTCAACAGATGTGATAAGATTATTGCACAATTGAGCTGTGGATTTAATTAGAGATATGATCGTCACTTCGGTGATTGCGACAGACTGATCAAAGTCATTTCATCCGATGACACACGCCCGTTGAACAAGATCCTTTTTGCCCACTGACAAACAATTACGGGGAGCCATTATTCCGTCAAATATTCCAGAACTTGAAAATTCAGAGATTCAATTGACAAAGATTGGATCCGTGGTCAATTTTCGTTTACAATGAGAACATATAAGCGAACAACATTAGCGTCAACTGTCTCTATTATCCCCTTTACTCTTGAATAACGAGATTGTTTTTTCTATCACGCATGCCTTGTGGGCCAGACTATTATTACCACAATTAAAAATAACCCGTAAAGTCAATGTATAATTCAGCTGTGTTTAATCAACTCCGGTACGATTCCTCCATCACTTGGCTTTTTCTACGGCTAAACGGTCCATTGATCAGTTGAACTCGTTCAATCATAGGACTACTGAAGAGCGCCGATGAAATGCTCTCGGTTGGTATAGAGAACAGCACACTTCCTTGCAAATCAAAGGGAAGAAGCGCTGATAAGTTGTCCACAACAATCGCGAACACATCAGAATTTGGTTTTCGGAATAATTACATGAGAATGGTTGAAGTGACAACCCGTCCGAAAATAAGAGCTGATAGAAAATATCTTCAGCTTTTAATAATTCGTGTCAAGCTCAGTCAAACGAGTTTAACTTGGCAAGGGCTCGAACAGAACTTGTTGGCCCGAAATCGTCTTGCGAACCAGGCCGAAGTGATAACGGCGCCAGATACACTGATGGTATCATCCGTAATTATGAGATTCGCTAATCGGATATAGACTTGACCGATTAGCGTTTTATTGTGTCGTCGTCTTCGGACTGAAACGGGATTAACGCTTTAAAGTTTGGTCTCATGTTTCATTGTGACGCAAACGACAAGTGGCAGCAGACGTAGCTTGCAACGTGTTTAACGTTCGATTGAGTGCTTTCGAACTCTGTTTACCGACATAATAGATGTTATGAAAGGATATGCGATTTCACCTCTAAGCACCTAGCATAATTACCCGCACCCTACACTACGTTGGGCGAACGCTCAGGCATACGCCGTGATAGCACGAAAAGAAGGGAATCACTCTACCCACGTTTCCATTTAATGCGGTTCATTACTAACTTGATATAATCTTAAGTTTTAACAGTTGTCCGCTAGGTTTTCTGTTATAAAATAAATATTTGTAGCATCCAAGTTCTTTTTCAGGGTGGATTATCCTCTGTTTCTGAAACATCCTATCTGGAAAAGAAATTGCCCCGCAAGCTTACTTCCACTAACACTCTTTCGGATGCAACCTTATATGGTGATGTGGAACAAACTACCCACGCATCCATCGAACAGAGATCCGGTTCAGTTCGCCATCAACGGACCAGGCAGTTGCCTTTATCGAACAATTCTGAGGATGATAGAGCACTTTCACTAACAACATCAAAGAGCTCTAAACACAGTAAGTGTTATGATTAGTGATTGCGATTTTTCTCTTTTTCTAGCGGAAGTTTGAGTGAACTAAATACCGATATCCTGCAGAACATGTATATGCCATTACCTATTTTGTCCACGTTATTTCTTCGTCGTTGTTATTAAGTGAATGTTTCTGATGTGGTTATTGCTGGATCCAATGCTCTTGAGGTTGTGGTCCGCAATATTCTATATCTTGACCGAAGGTTAACACCTCACACTTCAACCTTTTTAGTCCCGTCGGGCAGGAGCAGATGTTGGTTTTCCGCAATTTACCACTTTCAGCAATCGTTATATCCCTCAAAAGTTTCTTTGATTCCTCGTCGTGTTTCATGGTCAACTTCGAACAGCTGCCAAATGTGCTATCCTACAATACTCCGGGTTAAAATGATCTGCAATTGGTAGAGAGCTGCATGCCAAAAAACACAGGAATCTAAATGTATTTTCTATTTTCATTTCTCTTATCAATCTAGCATGGGAAACCTAACAGTATCTTAGCCCACGTGTTGTTTATAACGGTGCGGCACATTGTCTCGATCTTTCTTTTGCTTCATATTCGTATTCATATTGCAAATATCCGAAATGATGCGGATGTTCTTGTGGTCGCGAGCAGCTTTATCGACTATCTCAAGGACTTCGGTGGCCAAATACTCGAGGTATGTGGCGCATCTGAGACCGCGCTTCCAGCGAATTTCAGACGCTTGACTTTTCTCTACTCACTTATGGATCCAAAATTCGTTTAAAGCAAAGACTCCATAGTTCTGCGTAACCAAGGCCGAATAAGTGAAGCGAACAAGGAAGCAGCGCTATCACATCTCCCATCTAAAAAGTTTTCCCCCACGTTCATCCACTATCTGCTTGCTGCATCCCACTGAGTTGGCTCGCTTCGCCGTTTCTTGAGTTACGTAGACCTTACAATCTATACGAACACCAAACAATCGATCTGCCGTTTTGGTAGATAACGCTACCTGCTCGTGCATTGACGAGATTGATTAGATTTCTGATTTTTCTCGTGTCTGGATTACCCAGCGTAGTAGAGCTAACACACCTGAGTTCCAGCAGTACATGGTAATAATGTCAACGTTCTAATGCGGCATGTCGTGCCACATTCAGTGCCATAAGGCAATGAAATAATTATTTAGTTTGGTCTGATGATGTGTATGTAGTTGGATGGTGATTTGCATACTGGATTGCCTAGTACAAAATTCAATATATCTATAAGAAACGAGTCTTGGGGTGCATTTACACGTCAAACATTCTCAAGCATGATCACTGCGATATATCGTGTATCCTTTTGCAACGTATGATTAAACGCAGAGCTCAATTGCATCATTATTCTCTATTTTTACTTGCGTTTTCTCATAGCACACCGCCGCCGTTCAGCTGAAGGTTCACAGACCAGGGTTGCCTCCAAGTCTCAAGATGGCTCGGCCTCTTCGAGTGTTCGATCATATGCATCCGAAACGGCCAAAAACGTCCGCAATTAATATTTGTTTACAAATATGACACTGTTACTCGTGTTCGAAATCTTGATGATTGTATTTTGCATCTAAAATACTGATGTCTAGAAATATGTTTTCTCGTTTTATTTTTGGATGAAAATATTTCATTGCAATTTGGTTTAACTTACGATTTAGTACTTGCATAGTCGAGCTTACTTGCATTCATTTTTACTGCAGTAATATAATGGCTTGTTCAGCTTTGCCAATGGCTCGCATGATGGTCTGCTTGCTTGGGTTGGAACCCACACCCCTTTTCCTCTAGCTTCTATAAAACAAATCCGGTTCGTATAACGAACTACCGTCAGAAGTTCAAGAGGCTTATTAACAACCAATGCATTTTGTTGGCTTGTTCAGATTTGCCGATGACTTGCCTGATGGTCTGCTTACGGGATTGGAAGCTTAAAACAAATCCTTTTCCTCTACCTTCTATAAAACAGAAACGGTTCGTACAACGAACTACGATCAGACGCTCGAGAGGCTTATAAACGACCAATGCACTTTGTTTCGTACATATGTTGAATGAATGAACGCACAAGCCTGATCCAGGCAAAGTGCCGTACAGTCAGAGACTGTGCGTGGGCTAACATACTGTCAGGTTGCCCAGGCCTAGACAGATATGAGAAAGAAAATAGAAATGGTAGTGAGACTCCAGCCTGTTTCAGCATGCAGCTCACCACCGATGGCCAATCAATTTAGCACGTTGTTAGCCGCATAGCACAAAATACTGTACGATTACACATCCGTGCATATCATGTTAGAACGAAAGTAATGTCATTTTTAACTCATCAATTTGCTGGCGAATTTGTACACAGTTATAGATTTTTGATCCGTTGGTGTCTGAATATTTTGCTTTGCCTTCTAGATATAATAATTAGTGTCTCAGCCCTCAAAAATGGGATACTAGTGAAGTAATGTTTTTGTCCAACATTTATTTTATCTGAAACATTCACATTACAAAATTTTCAATCTTTACAACTATTTCCCTTATTTTCTGTGACTTTTATCCAATCAACCGGCTTCTTGATAACTTCAAAAAATTCTCCGGTTTTTCGAGACAAATGAATTCAGTTTCTGCACATAAGTGGGGAATGCGTTCACCGGGGTCAGACAGTCTAGTCTCTGGTATGCAACAAATCTAGGCAGGAGGCAATAGCAGCTCGCAGGTTCATTCACGGCGCCTATATATGTAGATGTGAACGGTTTTATAAAATGAGTTTTGGCTTTAGGATATACTGAGCTTCGAAAAGGTTCAAGCCGTTCGCTTATCACTGAATGCTGGGTTGTTGGCCTCCTTCGGTCGATGTCGACCATGGATGTACATCACAAACGCGTGAATGTTCAAGTTTTGCAGCTTTTTGAGTGATTAAACAGTCCGATTCGGGAGGAACAATCTCTCCTGCAGCGCTGGCAACGATAGTCAGAACTCGGTTGTATTGCGTCAGTTGCACGTCGGCGGCGTGATCTGCGTTCAGCCGCCAAGAGCTGTATCTGCTTCTCACCAGCATGCAGACGACGCTTTACCAAGTGCCTCCAATCTGAGCGGTCAAGAGCAAGTTCTTCCCAACCCGCCGGGTCAATGCCAAGAGCTTTCATATCTCTTTTGCAAACGTCTTTGTACCGCAAGTGCGGTCTGCCCAATGGTCGACTTCCGAGTTGCAACTCACCATAGAGTAGATCTTTCGGAATACGACCATTTTCCATTCTATAGACATGACCAAGCCAGCGCAGGCGGCGCTGTCGCAATAGAGTGAGCATGCTCTGTAGACCAGCTTCTGAAAGCACTTCAGCATTAGTCACTCTGTCCATCCACGATATGTTCAAGATACGACGGATGCTTCGTAGATGGAAAGCATTTAGCTTCCGTTCGTGTCTTGCGTGGGTGGTCCAGGTTTCACTGCCGTACAGTAAAGCGTTCAGTACGCACGCGCTGTACACCATCATTTTCGTCTTTACAGTCAGCTTGCGGTTACCCCAAACACGAGAGTTCAAACGGGACAGAATGACAGCTGCTCTGCCAATTCCGCTTATCAATCTCCGTGTCTAGCGAGAGGTTATCCGCAATGGTTGAACCAAGGTATGTGAACTGATGTACTGATTCAAGCTGACAGTTTCCAACAGTTATGATGGGAGGCGATACAGTCCCTTGGCGAAGGACTTTGGTCTTGCTCATGATGATTGTTAGACCAAAGTCTTTGCATGTCGACGAAAAACAGTCCATTAGAGACTGAAGGTGCTCTTGGGAGTGAGCAATAATGGCTGCATCGTAGGCAAACAGCAGGTCACGGATTAGCACATTTCGTGCCTTGGTTTGTGCTCTCAACCGGTTTAGGTTGGAAAGCTTGCCATCACTTCGCGTGCGTAGGTAAATACCTTCTGTTCTCGTCCTGAAAGCGTGCTTCAGAAGCAGAGCAAAGAAAATGCCGAACAGTGTGGGAGCAAGAACACACCCTTGTTTGACGCCTCGGCGAATTTCAAAGGCTTCTGAGCTGAAACCGTTAAAATGGACTGAGCCCTTCATGCCTGAGTGGAACGAAATAACGAGCTTTAGCAGTCTTGGGGGGCAGCCTATCAAATCAAGCATTTTGAAAAGACCCTCCCTGCTGACGTAGTCGAATGCCTTCGTAAATCAATAAAAACAGCGTATAATGGCATACGCTGTTCCCGACACTTTTCTTGAAGTTGTCTCATGTCAACGGTTGATCTTCCCTTGCGGAAGCCACATTGAGATTCGGAGTAAATTCTATCAGCTAAAACTTGCAGCCGGATCTGTAAGACTTTAGCAAACAATTTGCCTACAACATTCAGAAGGGAGATTCCTCTGTAATTGTTGCAGTCGCCTCTATCTCCTTTATTCTTGAATAGCGTGATGATCTTTGTGTCTCGCATCTCTTGTGGGACACACTCCTCCTGCCAGCACTGAAGAAGCAAATGGTGAAGCGGTTGTAATAATGCTGCTCTACCGCATTTGATGAGCTCAGGTGGAATTCCGTCGTCACCAGGGGCCTTCCCATTCGCTAAGCGGTCGATTGCTCTATTGAGCTCATCAAAAGTAGGGGGAGTATCTAGATATTCAATAGTCGGCAACCGCTCGACATTTTCAAATACATGTGGTAAAACCGTACTGTCCCTAGAGTAGAGAGAGGAGAAGTGCTCTACCCATCTTTCCATCTGCTGAGTTTTGTCCAAAATCGGGTCACCAGATACAGACTTAATGGGAGCCGTTTTAAGTTTGTTTGGATCAATGGCTCTCTTGATCCCATCATACATGCCGTGAAAATTTCCAGTATCCGCAGCTTTTTGGATACTAAGGCTAATTTCTGTCCAGTAGTCATTTGCACATCGCCTTGCAGTCTGTTGGACCTTATTTCTGGCTGCTAAAGACTAATAATTAAACAGTGGAGACCAGCATTAGCTTGTTTAAGCCTAACTATTCCGATTTATTGTGTGCGACTGCCGATGCCCTATGGATTTGGGTTTGTGACTGTCATGATGGTATGTGAACTGGGATAATGCTAGGTCGCTTGTGCCTAGATAGCAACTAGGCTTCTCGACTAAAGCTTTTCGCTAAAGTACATTACCCACAATTTGGTGCGCTGAGACCGTGTTCGTCATCGTCACCGTTTATGTGACGCTAGCTACTTATTTTATGCCTAGCTCCTTTAGTACAATATTATGTTGATTGACTTAACTTGCTTATTTTTGGTAAGTTGGAGCGCAGATTGACAGTTATCGTTATTCTAGGAAAATTCGATTGGTCGGAACTATCAGTTGCATTTTTCATTGGAACTGATAACGGTTTTGGTACTTCTGATCACATCAGTGCTTTTCAAACTTCGTGAAGGTTTAAATACATATGGAAAGTAATGGCTCAGCGATAAAGGAATAACCATTCCCAGTCTCACCATAAGCATCAATACTGAGGTCAGACCGCAAAAGTAGTCCTACGTAGGCTTCATGAGAAGGTATTTTCGAAAACTTACTTTCGGTGCATATGTTGAGTAAGACATTCCACCATAACAAAGGCATTCCGCTTTTTTCTATATATAATAACCATAATGAAAAATCAACCAAAAAATTAAAAAACGACGTGTAAATGGACAAAAAATATTCAGTTCCTTTTTTCACGGTTCCCCTTCCGTCTATTGTACATTTCATTGTTTTTGTTGAACGGCACCATATGTGCTTCCGATTGGGCAATATATATATATATATTCATTAGAGTTTATGATCGAGCAAAAAATGTCCGGTGCAAATAGTGATGGTGCAGCTGACAAACAGCCACTTTTTCCAGTCTATACCAGCTGACGTATAGAGCCCTCGTCGTGCTAACCGTTCATGTTTCATGTACTGGACGTGCCCCAACCAGTGGAGACGACGTCAGTTAATGGCTCTTTGAGGGCTAGTGCCGTTGCTTCCTAAGACCTCAGAGTTGCAAACGTTGTGTTGCCACCGAACGCATGCAATTTTGGTCAAAGACCTCCACCACCACCCCTAACGTCTTCTGCGCGAACTATCCAACATTCACTCCTGTAAAGCAATACTCTTCTTACCGAAGTGGAATAGATCCTTCCCTTCAAACTTAAGCTTAAATCACGTCTCTTCCAGATGAATTTAAGTCTGGTAAATGCCAGCCTGGCCTTATCAATTCTGGACATGATTTTCTTCTCTATCCCACCCCTGCAACCACCAAACTTCCTAGGTAGTTGAACTGCTCAACATGATCGAGAACAAGATCATTTATAGCAAAATTTGGCAGTTCTCCTGACCAGTTCTGAAGGAGCGCTACACTTGCTCTCTGAAAAATAGCCCATGCATAGATGCCTCAATTGCCATCAAATCCAAGGCTCGTTGGATACATTTTGGGTCTTCGTCAAGAAAGGCAATATCATCAGCATAATCCAGGTCCATAACACGTCCGCCTGGAACGAGCTCAACGGCACCCGTGCATATAATGACATTTTAAATGACCGCATGTATCGTTAAACTGAATGCCTTATGTTCCACACATCTAATCAGCATTGCTCAAACCCAAAGTATCCACTAGTAATCTCGCGTTACACCTCACATATCTAAGCGAGTCTCTTGCATTTAGTGCGCTTTGCTAGAAACATATCAATTTTAATCAACTATATCAGTACAACTACAATGAGGCTTTATGAGAAATCTTTTAAATTAACAATATCCTGCTAATATGTTTCCACGTCAATCTGATACAAGTGAACACGGTCAAGGTCAGTTGACACAGCGGCCCACATGCGTAAAAGTGCATCACTAACGGGGCTAAGGTTAAGCTATTTTTGAAGAAAAGCAAAAATCTAATTAACTAGTAGGTATAAGGTAAATAACAACTATTTATTTCGCATCAGTGCCGAGCGCCAGATTGTGGAGATTTCCGCCCCAACCACCTTATTGACCTTATTGACTGCCTTGGCAATTTTGACCGCCTCCGTATGTAGGCGTTCGCTATACGGTTTAATACCGCGTCTTGATAGTTCCGCATTGTCTAGATTGACGCCGTGGCCCGTATGTGAACATGCTCTGTAGACCAGCTTTTGAAAACACTTCAGCATTAGTCACTTTGTCCATCCACGATATGTTCATGATACGACGGATGCTTCGTAGATGGAAAGCATTCAGGTTCCATTTGTATCTTGCGTGGGTGGTCCAGTTTTGACTGCCGTACAGTAATGTGCAGTCATGGTCTCCGTGGCTGAAGAAGAATGTTGAACTTATGCGGCGAATCGATCACCGCTCAATAAAACTAGTTCTTAGCATCTGAAACAAGCCTTTTAAAGAAAGGATAGCTCAACTTTATCTGTTCTAATTCCCCTATTGACTAATTAGATGAGACCTTATCCTATTTTACAAAATATTCCATACCCCAAACCCTCCCTTGCAGGATTTATTCACGCGAAGGGATGCGAGAAATTATCGGACCCATGATTATGTGCTGGTAGTACCCCATTTCCGCCTGAATTGTAGGTATTTTATTATGTACGTGTTTGTTATACTTGGAACAGTTTACCTTCTAAAGTTGTTCACTTCACTCGCTTGAATGACTAAAAACGAAATTAGACGAATTTCATTGAATTATTCGTTTCCGAACACTTATATACTGCTTAATCTAATTCATTATCTTGTTTATACACTTAAATTTCAATTTTACAACCCTATATTTGTTGTTAAGCTTGTTGTTTTTAGACCATTAAAATGCTTGAATTACCTTAAATTCTAAGTGAGATTTCAGTAAACTACGATTCTCTCGTTTGTGTATTTTGATGAACAGCTTGTCGAGTGTTATCAAGTGTTTATTTATGATCATCCCAATAACTAAGATGTCCTCCGGGTAGATCACAATAAATTGTATGTCCTTTATACAGCAGAAAGACTGACTCTCAAAGATGTTTGACATCTTCAGAAAATACCGTGCTGTCAATTGGCACATTATCAATGTAAATGAAGAGGAGACTAACGTGTAAAATGCGTGATCTATCGAAAGTTGTAATGTCTGATTAGGCATTGCCATTGCTGCGGTCAAATGAAATGCATACGAATTCGAATGAGCCGAATGGTTTTGTGACTGCTTTTCTGGGGATGCCATCCTTCGCGAAAGCCATTTCATGATGAGTGCCTACTAAGTCAAGCTTCAAGATGTTGGTCTTTTCTTGCAACGATTTTGTGAAATCGTAGGTATGTGAAATGTAATAACAGTCTGGCACGGAGATGCAATTAAAACTTTACCAACAGCATAGCAGGTTGAACTGCCGCAAATATGCATTTTCCGTTCGCAATGTGCAACTGTGGAACAGTTTACCTACTCATGTGGTACAATCTGGAACTCAAAGTGATTCAAAGTTGTAATGGTCTAAAAAGCATTTAGCTTAACAATAACCATAGGATGGAGTTATGAGGTATATACAATAAAAAAGAAGAACAGGAAAACTCATGTAGTGTAAATCGTATCAAATTTTGGGTTGTCTCTCAAGTGTTTGTCCAAATTAGCTTTAAAAATATCCAGGTTGGCTGAGTGTGTAACAGTGGAGGGAGGGTGTTCCATGTGAAACTTACACGTACAGCATACAGAATATATATATATATATATATATATACTATAGATATATATATTATATATAGTTTCCTAAATTCATAGTATTATCGATAAGTTAGATGGTACTAATATTTGGCGAGAGGATACGTCGGATTTAAAGGGACTGCAAAAATTAAACAGCTTGATATTGGTAATGGTGAACAACTAGCGGAAGCATCCATGTAGGTCCAAGTCTAAGGTGAAGTAAAGCTAGTCCTAATTTGGAGTATTTCTTCATTTTGCCGCTCGGAGTGTCGGTCTGGTTCGGAGCTTGCGCTCGGATTTAGAACGTTTGGCGATGCTGAATTAAACACACGTGTCTACCAAGACTAGTATTTGGGTTTTGCCATTGGTAACGTAGAGAATACAGCTGACATTTGAGCAAGGTAATGCAGCCTAATCTACCTATTTGCCGGTTTGGTTCCCTGTTCGTTAGGAGTTGAGACGAAATGGTCATGCATTGCATGCTCATCGAAGCTGTGTTATTTGCGGCAGCATCACGATATCTTATTTCTTATGAAAAATAATTTGAATTACTCAAAATTATTATGTAATGGATGATAAAGATATTCAAAATCGTTGGATAAGCATTAGTGAGATTGCTTCAAAGATCAATTAGAACAGCTCATTTGAAAATTAAATTTGAATAAATTTTTAATATTATATTACTAATGGGTAAAACATAAATGGAATTTAGGTAATTTAATTTACGAACAATCAATTGCCCAATTTCACTTTGCAGATGGATCAAATAAATATATAGAAAATCATCGTAATTGTAACAAAGAATTTCACATTATCGTTTCCAGCATACACTTTGAATTTTTTTCGTGGAGAGAAAAGTGCTTAATTTCATTAGTACATTAGTGCATCGTACTGTTAACTGTATGTTCATAACCTGCTCACGTCAAATTGTAACCATTTATGATGCAATCTAACAAACACGCTGAATCGTTATTCGGTAGCTGGCCAGTAGTATGCGATAAATTTGTTCAAAAGAATATCCTAATTCAATAGCACGCCTTGTTGCATTTTATTTATATTTAATGAGGCCGATAGTGAATTCTGAATTGATAACAACTGTGTGTGATCATACATACTTTTATAATACATATCAGTTACTCTCTAGTTTTAATTATAGGAAAGTGAATTGTGAGCAAATAAAATTTAATTACAGGACTTTGACAAGACAAATGAAAGAAATGATGTGATGGTCTGAAGTGTGTCGAGTGTAAGTGTTTAATATGTGAGCATGACGATACATTGTGACACATTTATTTTAAAAAAGTTCTACTTACACAATGGAGTATCTGTCAATAAGATGTAACGTCCTGGCCCTCGTGATTCGGGAATGAAATCGAACTAGTGTAACGAATATACCGATGAGCAAGATTCAAGGTTCCAGATTTATTATAGAAAAGCCTTTAACTTTACATTAACCACGGTGTGTAAATATGGATAAATATATGTAAATTTATACACTGTAGATAAAATGGATCACTCTGATAACTGGTGAGGGCAAATATCAAGGTTAGCTTGTAAATAGTTGTCAAGCGTCGTTTTGAATATAGCTGAAATACTGGAGATTACTAAATTGGTAGATAGAAAATTTCAAGCGAAACACACATGTCATCAAAGAAGACAAACTAAGGGAAAACGTCCAAAGATGTACCATAACATGTCTAGCAGAAGAGAAATGAGTTTATAAGCAGCTTGAAAATGTCGACCATTTTGCAAACTACAACAAATCCAGATATATAGGTGCTTTTTTCGAATGTGTAATCCAGGATTTGATCTCCGAGCTTGCATGGGTATGAAAAGCCTGGATCGCTCTGCATGATTTTAGACTTAGCTTATTCAAATGTAGTTTGTTTCATGACTACTAGTCGTGCAATTCATTAGGTCGCTATGTAAATACAAACAACAATTGACGCTGTTGATTCTATTGTTATGTCAAAACACAACGAACAAAGCCATCTTCCTGTCATTCAGTGTTAGTAAATCGTCAATGTTGATCAGGAACGGTATTGGCCCAAGCACTGATCCTTGTAGAACATTGCTGGTGACATCGATTTGCTTCGACAACAGACCGTCCACACGAACGCTTATGTATATGTAGCTGGGCTAGTCACATATCCGCTCAAATAGTTTCCCAGCCATGCCATGTTTCTTTAGCTTATTTAACAGTAAAGTATAATAGACTTTGTCGAACGCTTTAAAAATGTCGGGGTATCATGCATGAATACAGTGATCTGCGCCAACAACACTACCCCAATCGTTTGGGCTTGCCAGTAAAGTAGTTAAGCAATAATGATTTGTGTTAGGCAACTGACGAATGTCCGTTCTATCCCGTCTGACATCGGAACGACAACCGCCTTTGTAAATAGGTGTTATTTGCCCAAGTTTCCAATCGTTTGGTGTTACAACCGTTTGGAACAAATGAATAAACTTTGGTTAATGGTCTAGTGAGATGCGCTTGGCAGGTTCTGGAAGTAAATGCCGCGCTACCACCGTCTGAGTAATCGTTATCTCACTCAAAGTTGGTCAATCAAGTTTATTGCTGGATTACTGAAAAGGTCCCGTGGGCGTTAATACTCCGGCATCAAAGTCTGTTAATAGATCAGCGGTCTGTGTAACAGATTAAATGTAACCAGACCAAGGTTCTAAGGTAAAAGTTGCTGTGTCAATTTTAGCTCTATCATTTAAGAGTCGATGTAAAATTTCGGATTACACTGCATCTGAGAAACTAAATGCGACTGAAAAAATAGTTCATCGTCTTAAATTAATTGGATAATATTAATTCACGGTCGACTAAATTGTGGCCGACTTTCTGTTCTTGTGAAACATCCAGACACTGGTACTAATTTTTATCCAATTATTTTACCCTGCTTCGTTGTTTAAATCATAGCAAATCATACCGAACAAATTGCATATAGGAATAATAAATTAGTAAAATTTGTTGGAATTTTAAGCTATCCAATACCGGATCATCTCATAAAGATTGACCCTTAACTCTCGTACCAACGATTATATTTTTGTGTTACCGCGTTCCCACTAAACACTTTATCCCGTCAGTTACTGTTCTATTTGAAATGTGTTACCTTTGACTCGATTGGTTCGTTAGCCATATACTGTCTTGTGCAAACTGAACTGAACTGACTCTTACCCATTCAAATAACGTGTGTGATTTTGAAACTAAACTGTACGAGTTCTTATCAAAAGTTTTGTTTCTGGAATATTTATGCACCGTGTAATCTAGGTTCTTTCTTATTTGTCTTATTGATACTCCAAACGTTAAATAATGAAATCGGCTCATTTCTTGATTTTTTTATCACGAAATTTCCTGGCGTTAACCCAATCAGCATGATCTACACCAATTATGACATTAACGATTTTCAATACATTATAAAGTTTATCGGTGCCAGTCGTTGTATGACTATCGTAATTGGCGTTTCCTTCGATGTAAACTGCGGTGAGCGTCAGCGCAAATCTTTGAAATTGAACATACCAGCTACCATCCATTTCTGCTCAAAATAGTAGAGTCTTGCTAATCTGGCAATAGGACCTCAGCTTACTTTAACGATAACACATTAAGCGCTACAAAATTTCTCTGTTAGGTCAAATGAGCGTGTTGCCTTGCCCACACTCTGTTCAGAATTTTCCGTCTGCTGCCGAGGAACGCTTCCAGTAGGATAATGGAAATGTTGAAGGCTAGCCGCTCAAATTGAATAGGGTGAAACCACCAAATATTGTAAATTATATACAAATGAAGCCTGCTCTGGTGTGTAATTGCTGGGATTCAAGGTAATTCAAGGTTTTTAAAGGTTCTAAAAAGCAACAAGCTTAACAACAACCATAGGATGGTAAAATTAAAATTTAAGTGTATAAACAATATAAGGAAATAGATTAAACAGTATATAAGTGACGAACACAATAGGTTGTCATGTGAAGCGTATTGATTACTTCAGAATCAGTTCGTGCTTCTTTATTGGGTTCGTTGTATTAACAATTTGCTCTCATGTATGGTGTGTAAGGGATGGGGATGTGAGCACCACATTACATTGATCTCATGTATATTTTTTAATTGCTGAGCGTCTTTCAAAGAAATTAGTCAGTGAGTTAGTTTCGTATAAACATTATCCCGAACCGAATATCGTGAAAATTATATCAATGTATATTTGTTCAAAGTAATTAAAAGTTCAAAGTAATTCAAAGTTTTGATGGTCCAAAAAAGCAAATACTTAACAGTAACCACAGATTAAAAATATAGGGAATGCATGGCAAACGAAGTCTTGAGCGATAAAACGTATGTATGTGTACAATTTATCGAATCGATTTTGATTAAACAAACTTTTAGTTTGGAGTCAATGCTAAATAGGGTTGTAAAAGGACAAATTAGACGTAGCTGTAAATGTGCGATACAATTCTTCCATAGAGCGTTCCAGTTGAACGAAAATGCTCGATGTGGAAGCGGGATGTTTCCAGAAAAATCAACTTTCCAGCCTGTGTGACAAGAGTGACGATGGAGCACATGTTTTGTCGATGGCACTGTGTTACTTTGATATCCGCTCGATAAGGTATTGAGATGTATAAAGCAAGCTTGGGGCCAATTCAATTAGTAGACTTGTAGCGGCATATGTGAAAACGAGTTTCTGTTTGATGATGTGTTGGCAACTAAATTTTAACAAAACGGGAAAAAACACTTGACGAACGGGGAAAATTCAAAAAAGCATTGTCCATTGCGAATAAAATTCAGGTTGAGGTGGAAACAGTGAAGTTTTTGTATACGGTAAAACGTGTGGAGAACTAAACAGAAAACAAAAAATATAAAGCAAGGTTTCGGTCAAGAAAACTATGTGATTATCCGCAATGAATAAAGTACATGACGTGAAAGATATGCGCAAATATGCATAGACTTAATCAAATGTTGTGTTCGTAAAAATTAGTGGTTCAAAACACTGATCTTCAAAGTGATGCGTTGCTCGCATCCCCCGAAAATGTGAGCAACACATCACTTTGGTCATTCATAAGCGCCTTGAGCGCTTGACCACGAATCACTGTGCTTCTGTGTTTGAACATCGTGGTTCGTTGATACCCTATGCAACAGTTTCATTCAATTATTACCTTGTTTACTCTGATCTTCAGTTTTCGAGCTAAAATATCTTTATCGGGGTGTAGGATAGACGTAATCCACATATCAGATGAAAGATTATCGTGGCTATTGTGAATTTCGCTAAAACAGCCACACGGATAAGAAATTCCTAAGACACGGAAGTCATTACTTAGTCGCTGCTTTGATTTAAAATTTATTTGTCAAAATGCTGTAGGTTGGATGAAAGAAAAGATAAACAAGCCGCATCGTTACAAGGACTACAGTTCATAAAATGTTCGACTGTGTTCAAATAGACAAGTATAAAGTGATTTCTTGTTAAACGCTCAAGGCCGTTATAAACGGCTAGTGTACTCTTTTGCTCACATCGCTTGCACCTACAATTCAAAATTGGTATCTGGCTGTTGGCAGTTACAGTGAGCGTTTTCAATAATTTCGAAAACAAACTTATAATTTGAATCCAATGTAAACAATGTCTTATACGCTTGACCAAGAAACATTTCGTGATTCTGTTTTTTGTACAACATGTTTATTTGTGTGTAACTGTTCCAAACGGACTCAACCTAAGTAAGTTGTATTTATCTGAAGATAGCAAACAGCCAGAAAACAAATTTGTTGTGTGATTGCGGTGACGTGAACAGAACTCTAGAAATACGTTCATTTTTTCAGATTATATGTTTTACGGTATAACTTCACACACACTAGGGTCGATTGAGCAACATAGAAGTGTTAGTTATATGCCCTTCTGACCTTGAAATGCTTCTTTGCGTTCAGCAGCCTAAGAACAAGCTAATCACAAATAATAAAATATAAATACATGTTTATCGTGTATAACCTAAAAGCATCGGTCAAATTGCTTAGCGATAAGTGACCAGAACTATTGACCGCCGAAAAAACGTAGACATGAGAAAAGTTACGCAATGTGTTTGACCTGATTAAAATTGTCAAAAAACCCTGCTTATGTAATTCGTAGGCGCGTGGTCAATTACGTGGTTGCCATATGATTAGCTAACCGAAAAAGTACGTCAAGGTTGTTGAGTTCAAAATTCCGGTTGCCAACTAGAACGTAAATTTTATCTGATTATTATATAACTGGTTAACACGTGTTATGGCAAAAATGGTTGTCGAGACGTTATTAAGAAACTTATTAGTGAGATTAATGATCGCATTAATATTATTAACAACTGAACTTGGTTCACGATCAAGTAGTTTGCGTATCTGGTTCCAAAGCGTGCACCACACTAAACAGTTTTGGATGTTCGGAGCTACATAGAATGGCATTCTAAGACTTTTGGTAGGAATTATGTGACGATGTGGGCAATAAATGCTGAAAAACGAACATAAATTAGAGCTAAATAAATATAAAAAATTATTTTGGTGTAACGTTATTTACACGCCGCTGTACGTTAAGGTATACACGTTTGTTCTTTCCAAGTAGGATTTTGAGAACATATTTGTCCCAAACAGAGAGCGCGAGATACTGAGGATATCACTGGAACAACTGATGATATATATATATAGAGCGACACAACTTGTAGTTAGAAAAAATGTCCACTTAGGATAAATGTGTTATATAAACGGGATGTAGAGTGGAATTACTACCTATAAATATATCCAATTTGTTCCGAAAATCCTTTCACTGGATGATTGTACAACATCAATTTACGTGTTCCACCATAGGGTTTTAGATCCCGGTTAAGTACGAATGGAAAAGTCTATTTCAATTTCCGGTTTTTCGCCATGGTGCCCAAGCTTGCACTGAGTAATCCATCGCTGTGTTAAATTATTTATGATGGGGAATGTTTCACGGAAAATGTCCGAAAATACGCCGAAACTCGGTTGTACACTGCTTCTGAATGCCATTTTTAAGACTTCCACTAATCCATACGCCGAGATCCTTTTTTGTTTTCCACTCCAGTTTTGTGATAAGGTTATAGGAGAATGGAAAATCATTACCTATTTGCAACATTTTGCACTTTCTGAAATTAAATGGAAGCTTGTTTCGCTCTGAAAAGCTGTTCAATATATGCTAATCGATTTGCAAGCTCAAACAATCCACGCTTGACGTGATTCGCATCCAATGTTTAGCATCATCTGCAAACAGAAGCATTTTGGCTGCGACAAATTTCAGAAGGTCGTTGATGTAGACAAAAATAGAACCGACACAAGTATCGAACCTTGTAGGACACCGCTAGTGGCTTCGATTTCCCTAGATATCACACCATCGATACCTACAATTGCCTTGCGATCAAGAATGTAACTTATCAGCCAAGTAAGAAGGCACCTATTAATACCAACATCCTGCAGCTTGCTCAGGAGTATCGAATTATCCACGCGATCAAACGCCTTTGGTATGTCCAAGTGACACGCATGCACGCAACCACCCTCATCGACTGCCTGCGTCCATTCGTCCATTGTCTCCAGTAGATTAGTCAAGCAAGAACAAGACTTCCGAAATCCATGTTGCTCTCTGGACAACTAGTTTTGGGTTTTGAGATGAGTCACAATTCTTTCGCATACAATTCTCTCTATAACATTTGAGATCACTTGAAGGAGTATAACAGGGCGGTAATTTGCTGGGCCAGACTGAGTTATACCTTTGTAGATGGGTGTTATGATTCATCTCTTCCAGTCAGTCAGTACAACACCCTTCCTTAAAGTGTGATTAAATAAATCACAAAGTGGTTCGCACAATTGACTGCCGCATAACTTTAGGATTGCAGGTGTGATTCCGTCAACTCCCGGAGACTTGTTGATATTCAACTTGCGTAGGTGGTGCTGCACTATTTCACAATTGATGTATATATCGCATATAGTCTCCGACACAATTGGTGCTGACAATTCTGATGATTGTAATGCATCCTTGTGGGTGAAAACTCGTGAATAAAAACTGGCGAGAGCGTTAGCGGTTTCCAGCATAGAATCAGTTAGTCCGTTAACTGTCATGATCGGAAAAACACTGGGTTTCAACTTCATAGTGTTGTTAACAGTTCGATAAATCATTTTGGGATTTCGATGCATTCTTACTGCCAGCTGAAGTTGGTGATAATGTTTGTCTTCTCGGATGAGATTTGTGACTTGATTCCTCAATTCGCGAAAGTTTGCCCAAGCTGAATCAGTTCTAGCGACCCTGCGAATAGCCCATGACAAATTTCGCTTTGTCAACCGTTTGCTAGTCCGACTGCGAATTTTGAAGTGTGGTTCTTTGCTATTATGTTTCGGGACATATTTAGAATTGAAATGTATCATTTTGATGATGTAATCTGTCCGGGTTGTGCAATGCGAGTCCGGATCGCTGAAATTTATACTATGTTCATCGAAAGATACCATTGTTTCCATCAAACTAATGTAATCCACTTTTCTATTTCGATTTGTTTGCTTGACAATTCTACTGGTGTTGCACACGTATTGAAAGAGCAGAACGAGGTGGTCGCTTCGATCATTCGGAGGGTGATACTGAACATCTTCAACGGCCGTGGCTTCAGAGCTTAAGACTAGGTCTGGAAAAGATGTCTGTTGCAAATTTCGTTGTCGTGTATATTCGAAAACATGATTATACAAGGGGTTGTAATCGAACAGTTCGCGAAATTTGTAGTCTAGTGATCGGGGTGAATGATCTACTCGGTTACATAGTTGTGGTAGATTGAAGTCTCCTATAATCAATAATTGCGAATTGTGCTATTTTCCGACGTACTGCATTGCTTTCAAGAGATTTTGTTATCCGATGTTTTGGGTCCGATTCAAAGTAATTCTCTCTCACACTTGAAGGAGTCAACAGGGCGGTAATTTGGGCCAGACTGAGTTCTAGATGGGTGTTAGCTTAATCTCTTCCAGTTACGGGAATTACGTGGCAAAACGGGATTTGTTTGCTTACGCCAGGACATTCCATAGGACTGTGATGCTTTCAAAGTTCATGCACGGTGTTGTGAATATATAGGCCCAAGCTATCATGAAGTGTCCAATTCGATGATGAATGAGTCCAAGTTGGGTTGCAACAATTCAGTCAGAATAAAAATACCTTCGACAGTTTAGTAAGTATCTAAGAAAGCCATAGGGGTATATGCAAACACAATAAATCACCTCTACGGTAGCGAGAGTCGAAGAGATTGAGACTTGTAATACGATCTTCGTATTGTTTGTGCTTTAAACCACGTACGAGCTTGGTGGTCCGATGATACATTCTCTGCAAGAGGCTGATGTCCTTCTGTAGCCACGGTGACCAAGCCTGAACCGCATACTCCATGAATGGGCTCAAGTACGTATAAATTATTTGATGAACACTTTGCTTCGTGAAACTCCCGAACACGCGTTTTGGCAGAAGCAGCACTCTTGACGTCTTTTCGTAGACAGCTGTGGCGTTATTTAACGGTTTCAACGTGCTGCTCACCCACACCTAAGTCATTTTTCTTGTCAGTGCTTTCAAGAGTATGGGAACCAAGGGTGTAGGATAACTCGAAATGTCTTCCAATCTTGAATCTTGAATCTTGAATCTTGAAACAGTCACTATCTTGCATTTTCTGACATTGAAAAGTAGTTCATTTCTAACTGACCAGTCCTGTAAGGCATCGAGGTCCAGCTGAAGTTGTCTGCAATCCGCAGTTGTACGTACTTATGTCCACAACTTGATATCATCCGCAAATAACAAGATTGTACTGCGAACAACTTTAGGTAAATCATTTACATAGATCAGGAAAAGAATTAGGCCAAGCTCTGATCCCTGCAGCACTCCATTCGTTACTGCAATGGGTCGTGACAAAGCACCATTAACCCTTACTCGAATGACACGGTAGCGGAGATAATCCTCAAACCAGGCTAGTAATGAACCCTTGATGCCACATTGCTCCATTTTTTGTAGTATCAGAATGTGGTTGACACGATCGAATGCTTGTGACATATCAAGATAACAAGCGTGTATGGTGAGACCTTTGTCTACAGCTTGTGTCCAGTAATCGAGGGCGAGCAGAAGGTTTGAAAGGCGAGAGTGTCTATTTCTGAAGCTTTGTTGTTCAACTGCGAGTCTTCCAAGTGATTTGTGATGCTGTTTGCTACGATTTGCACCATCATTTTAGAGATCACTGGTAGTAGTGTTACTGGTCGATAGTTGGATACTTCGGAACGGTTTCCTCCTTTGTAGATTGGAGTAATGATGCCATTCTTCCAATCACAGGGAACGAAACTTTGGGTTAAAGAGAGGTTAAACAAGTAGGTCAGGGGCGTACACAAATTAGAATCACAGCTTTTGAGGATCAGCGGGGTAATTTCGTCAGCTCCGGGAGATTATTTTCGTGTTGAGATTTAGCAAAGTGTGGAGGACACTGTCCGGGGTAATAGATAGTGGTTTTAAAACGTTTGCGGATGAGATTACCGGAGTTAAGGGATAGATAACGGTGTTTCGTGGGCTGAAGACAGTGGAGAAAAAAATGGGCTAGAACTTCGGCAGATTGCGATGCTGTGGTTGTTGTTCCATCACGTGTCTTTGAAGCATCAACCCCTGGTTTCACCCTAGACCTGTTATTTATGATCTGGTTGAGAATTTTAGGGTTTGATTGCATTTTGTTGAGTAAATGTTTTTAATAATTCAATTTGTCATCAACAACAAGTTTGTTTACTTTATTTCTCAGGAAACTGAATGTCTCCCAGCTCTCAACAGTGGCATCATGTCAATAAGCCCGCCATGCAGCATTTCGCAAAGTCAACCATTTTCGTGTTCGGCTTCTCGGCTTAAAAGTATATCCATTTTTTGCACCTTTGGAAAAATATGAGAGTGCATTTCAACGGCAAATTTAAGTTCGTTTATCATCCACTGCCACTGATCGTGCACGTTGTCAGACTTCAGACCAGGGTCTGTGGCGTTCTTGAGAGTAGTTTTAAGTTGTGAAAAGTCAATTTTTCTAATCACCTTGTTGATATCACTTGCTCGGATTGCCTGGCAAATATAATCCAACGTAATAACTAAGTGGTCACTGAGTCCTATTGGAGCTTCATAAGTGAGACTTTCAATCACGTGCTCTTCATTTGTCAGTATCAAGTCCAAGATAGACGGCGTATCAGTACCACGAAATCGGGTATTGTTGAAAATATGGTTGTAGAGTGGAATTTCTTCCAGCAACTGTTGATATAAAGTATTTAAAGAATTTTCTGGATGAACTGAATTTCCCTTAAAGTTCAGCAGATTAAAGTCTCCGATCAGAAGAAGTCTGCTGCAGTATCTGGTAGCCGCTAAGCGTATATTTGTAGGTAATGCTGAATTGTAGGCTTCGTCGGTTGAGGGCGAACGGTAAATCACACCCACTTTGCATTTTCCCCCTACTGTTACATTCAGCAAACACCATAATGTGTCTTGCAGTTGTAAGTCGTCATCAGTGATCTCTTGGCAGAGCAGTCTCGGAATGTGGTAAAGCGCAACACCACCTCCTCGAGTCAGGCGATCCCGACGAAGTAGAGACACCTTCAATGGCAACTTCATTGTCTGTTAAAGTTGGATGAAACCATGTCTCAGTTACAGCAATCACGTCTGGCGAGTGTGTGGTAGTTAGTTCAGTCAATTCGTGTAGTTTGTTTGTCAAGCATTGAGCATTCGTATACAAAAATTTGACAGTCGATGTTGACAGCAAAGACGGTTCATGAGATAAAATTATTGAGATGGCTCGGCTTGAGTCGGTGGATAGGTAATTTTCTTCGCCGACTCCGGTTGAGTCTTTTGGTGTCATCCTTGTTATCAGTGGTTTTGAGGCATCTAGGAATAATTTTGATTTTTCGGGGCAATTTGTATCGAAATTGCTTCCAATTTTTAAGAACGGTATTTCGGTGATGTCATGATCCTAAAGGTATTGATAACAGTCGTCTTATTCGTTTGGATAGCGTCACTAATAAATTTCCATTGTTGTATATCGTGGTTGAAGTTACACTTTGTATCTGGACTATCAGCAGCTTCAGTTACGTTCAGAATTATAAGACTACGACTGTCGAGGTCGTTTACTTTCCCAATGTTCCTATTTACTGCCGATTTTGCCCGTTCTGACCAGAGTATATCAACAAAGATACGTTGTGTGTTTTCTTCACCGTCTCGTAACAAGTATGCAGATAAAAGTACATCTTCTAATTCTTTTTCACTTTGTAACACTACCTTGAGCAATCTCGGTTTATCTTGGTGAACGAGTCAAACGAGTCATTGAAACCGCATTGATTGTTTGTAAACTCATCCTAGTGCACAGTTCCGACCATTTGGTTAAATCATGCTGCTGTCTATTCGAGAATAGTGTCACAGTTGCCTCTGGCACATTGGTACAGATAATGCTGAACGAAACACTTTTTGAAGATGGTTTCTTAAACGCAACACTTGAGAAGGATGGCTTTAGTCTTGACTCGGTTGTATCCATCTCTTTTTTGTCTTGTAGCAATATTTCGCAATATTCAGTGACACTAGCGGTGTCTAAAGATGAATTTGAATGTTTTGGATCCTTTGTTGTCGGTTTCATCAATAGCTCCATTAAATTTCTCATTTTGGCAAACTGGTTTTTCTGGTGTGACGGTCTACTCTATATTTCATTAGGGTCTTTACCTACAGTCAAGTCTTTAGTGTTATGGCGGGTATCTTTATTCGAATGTGTACAGCTTGTACAAACATAACAAACGGATGGGTGTTTCTCATCGTTAGCAAGCCTTTCGCAATCATCAGTTAAATTCTCGTCACATGACGCGTGTTGGTGGAACCCGCAGAAAGTACATTTAAGTGAAACAATATCAACGCTTGCCGGATCTAAACACGCGAGGCAGAGGTCACGACCATTCCGTGTCGCCGTCGCCAACGGATGCAACTGTCGCCTGATTTGGGCTTTAAGTTACACTATATACTGTCTTCCAGATCGAGATCAGTGTCTGTAACTACCGTACTGTATAAACGTTCGTGGTGGCAAACAGCTACTCTACCACCTGTTCTTAAGCGGTCTCTCTGAAACAAGGTCATGTTTGTAATAGAGAGCTTGCAATCGCTAACTTGAGGTTTGAACCATGTCTCAGTTATTGCTATGACGTCGAAGGAGTGCTGATTACAGAGATCCTTCATTACAGCTAGTTTATTAACCAGGTATTGTGCGTTTGTATATGGGCAATTAATTGTGGATTTCGTATACAGTGATGTAGCTTAAAGCACGTCTATCTGTCCGACCCTTCGAGAGTCGGACATCATTGATTGCCGCAGTGTTTCTAATCGGAGTCTCGTCTGATTTGAGAAGCCGTGGTTCATTAGGCGGTTTCGGTGTAGAAAGTCTGGGTCACTCATTCTGACATCCTTCGGAAGATTCCTATGATTTGCTTTCAAGTTGGCCCCATCGATTCCATCATACCTCTCGTTAAAAATGTTATTTTTAAAGATTTTGGCCCGTCACCTTTATACTTTGGTGACCGAGGTGTTCTAAAAGTGTCCACCACGACTGACTCCTTTTAGGTCTGATGCTGTTGGCAACGAAGAGCCACTGTGTGTAATCGTGGTGCTGTATTTCACTTCCCGAAGCAGTGCTAGTGTGTTCGGGAACACCAAGAAGAACAACACTGCATTGGTCAGATTTTTTTCCATTGTTTAAATTACCGTTATCTCCCACCACGGAATATCAACATGTATGCGACATTTAGTCTGTGAGTAAGTAAAAGTTTAGAAAAAAGTCTTCCATCTCTTTTTTGGCTTTTAAGAGTTATCCTCAGTAAACGCGGTTCGTCACGATGAGAAGATACTAACCGATGTTCACGTAGTGTCGGTAATACTTGAGCTTTGCCCCGCTCTATCAGGCGGTCAAATTGTAAATAGTATTTGCTTCCAAAGTAAAGCTCTTGTCAAGAAAATCGTTAAATGTTGATGTGAATACAGGTGCAAGTGCTGTTTGATTAAACTTTTATTGATATCTGCATTAGCTACAAATTCAGCGGGTTAAGATTATTTCTATATTTGGTATCTTTGTTTATCAACTGGCCTCCAAATTCAACCACTATTAAATCTTCTAAAGGCGTGATGACACATTTTAGTCTGTGAATATAATCAATGAGATCGCGGAAATCGAAAGCGAGTTTTGGGATTTCATGACAAAGAACAACTATGAAATAGCAGTTCTGGCCGTTGGTCTACTGTATGAGATTGCTTCAGACAGTCACGTTTTCTAAGTGTCCCTTTAGGATACAATGACCACAATCACTGGAAAATTATTCGGAGCATTTTGGCTAGAGATCGGGAGTCGTGTTGGCACACCGGATATGACGTTCGGCTTCTATCAAACGGTGCACGTTCGAACATCATCCCGTATGGTGAAAAAAGCAAATAGCTGTACAATACCGTAGGATAAATGTATGAAAGTTAAACAAATCGTTAATTTAAAGTTTGCGTCTATGTGCTTCAATGGAGCAGCAAAAGTAATTCCAATCGTATATGGAGGGGGGAAATATCGCCCGGAAAAACATGTTTTGGTAATTTATTTATCCAAGTATGTGTTGTAAGAAATAATCACTATGGGAGTTCAGTAAACTATGGCAAACACATAAAAGATCGTAGCATTTTTTGAAGATCATTTCGTTTGATGAGTAAACGATTTCTGGTGGTAAGCTGTTCAACAAAAAACATACACGGACTGCGTAAAAGTTGCAGCGACTGTTTAATCGAGAATGTGGAATTCGAATGGTCAGGTTGTGACTTCGGGTAGGGGGATTTGGACCAATAATAAAGAGGTGTCTCAGTTGGTTGGACCCCGTATGAACTATTCGGTATGTTAGGATTAGGTCAGCTCGGATGCGTCTGCGCTCGAGTGTGCGCAATCTAAGTAAACATTTTAGTTACCTTTACAATAAATCCATTCGAGTAGCGAGATGTCTTTTTGAATCCATGGTGTCTAAGCTTCCACTGTATAGACAACAACTTGATGTATGTATGTATTAAGTATCTTTCACAATGAGTGCGGTGAAAAACGTCCAAAATTTGGTCTGAGTAAGCCGAGTACGTTGCATCCATTTCACTGCAAGCTGTTTTTTTTTAATTTCCGCACACCCAGTTACCGAGATATTTCTGCGCTATACTCCATTCAAGCGAGTGACTGCCAAGTATGTATGAGAGAGAAAAGGGTTTCTCAACTTGCAACATTTTGTGCTTGCGGAAGTTAAAGCGCAGCTTGTATTAAATTGACAGCTGGTGCAGTTTATTTGAGTCTGCTTGTAAAACTAGGCAATCAGCAACAAAGTCAACCTTCGTCAACATTTTTACATCGCTGTAGCAAAGAACAAATTCACAGCGTGCCAGTTTCGGTAGATCATTTTTAAATATTAGGAACAGTATTGGACCGAGTAATGAACCTTTTGGGACACCACTCCTAGCTCCATTAGTTTGCGGAATTTCGCCATTTATTCTGGCTTTCGCTTTGCGTTCACACGTAACTTGCTAATCATGTTAGTAGATTTCTAGTGACGCCAAAATCCTGCAGCTTCTGAACTAGTGATGAGTGATCAACTCTATCGGGAGCTTTAAATATATCTAAGTAAAAGGCATGTAAGCAACTCCCTTCGTCTAATGCTGGCGTCCAATCTTGTACAGTTGTGAGCAAGTTAGATAAGCATGAGCGTGATTTTCTAAATCCATGTGTGTCTGCGAAAGAATTTTATGGCTCTCGAGGAGCCTAATAGCACTTTCACACACCAAGCGTTCCAATACTTTAGAAACCACTGAAAGGCGCGTCACAGGACGGAAATTGAACGGATCCGAACGACTTCCACCTTTGTAGAAATGTGTAATAATTCCGCTCTTCCAGTCAGCTGGTAAGATTCCCGTATTTAGTGTGTTTAAATAAATCACTTAGTGGGCCGCAGAGATCCAGCTCACATGACTTCAGAATAGCCGGCGTTATTCCGTCTTCCCCCGAGGATATATCAACGTTTAGCCTGCGTAAATGCTTTCGCAAAACCGTACTATTCACATCAACATCACTTAGGTTTTCCCCTTCTATTGAAGGTGGCAAATGTGTTGGCAGATCCCTAAGTAAACCATGGTAAAATGGTTACCAACAATAGTTGTTTATATAAATGAAACTATGTTCAGTAGGTTAAATTCAGCAAATAAAGACGAAATATTAAATTTGTAATATTGTTACCCGTTGTTTTTTATTCTAATCGTGGTTATTCGGACTACATTAGCGTATTTAATAATGCAACAAATCTTCTAATCCGCTTTTTCACGTGAAATGAGTTTTTAGTCTCATACACATATCTTTGAAAGCCTATCAATTCGTTCTTTGTCTGTTTCTTGATCGGCCTAACTTTCGAAAGTTTGCGTATTTGAGTGAGTCCTAATTGTTATTTCAAACACACATACAAAAGCATCGGGTCTATGTTAAATGTGTTTTAGCCAAACGAATCTTATAATTATATGTTCCGAGTAAATTACTCAAACCGATCGTTATAAACTTTGTTTAACTTGGATTGACTTTATTGAAAAAAAATTTCCCGTATTCTCAAATGGTTGAGATTTAGATTCAATTTCCCAGTGATATATGTATATGTATATGTATATATATATATATCGGTATTTGGAATTTGATCTTTTGATTTTGTTGTATTGATACTACAAATTTAGCAATGGTCAACTTTAAAACTAACCATATTTAAAATTGTCACAAAAAATGTAAGGTTATGACGTACTAACGTTGGAACTGTATTAAAAATATCTCGCAATCTAAAGTTTCGTTAAATGAATCATAAAGGTTCTAAAAATTCCAGAAACTATAGGATTAACTGAATCAAAATAAGCTTGATACATAACTAAAGTTGTGATACAATGGTTTTATAATATGCAAACATTCGTCCATCCTCAAAAGTAGAAGATAGTTCTGATAAATATTTCCATGGTTAGAAACTTTCAATTAAATTCAAATTTATTAAGAGATGTAAAGCATCGTACATCAAGTTAAATAGCTCCGAAATAGTGTAATTGAGCGCTCTAGCAAAACTAGTAACCTTTAACAGTTTATTTATAACACAAATCTGTATTTGCATTAAAAATCCAACACACAAATACATGCAAATATGGATTTTGGTTCAGGGTAACAGGATTATCCCCATCTACAGCTGCATGGGCACATGTGATTTAACAGGTTGGTCGTGCCAACCTTATCCGACAGTGGCTTACAAGTAAAATTGTTTATTTATAACACCATAGCTAAATTTTACATTAAATAATTGATTTATGGGTCATCGATGAGCGACCCCGGCTTTCTTAATAATAATCTTCACATTTCGAGTTTGTATGAATGTGCTTTATATATACAGAAATATATATCTGTATATAACGAAAATGTTGCGAAATAAATTAAACTGAATATTAGCACTCTGCATAAATATCTGCAACATGAAGAGTAAATTATTTGACTTGAATTATTTTTTTCATCTTTAACACTGTAATTGTTACAAAAATGTTCATCAGCTGGTGAATATTTTTTTCAATGAAACAACGGAGCTGCAAATTTTACGAAACTCATGAAACATCTCGAAACCGGTATAAAAATCCGAGCGTATGGGTTTTACGAACACATCCTTCGTCAGTTATCGCGTTCATCCATTTCTACTAGCAATATGTAATTCCATATTTAAACACTGTTTTTCGTTGTTGGAATTCTAGTAAACTGTACTTTCAGTGACAAAACTTGTTTAAAACTTCATCGAATCTTGTCATTCTGTTTCCACCAGATACGGACAAACTGTCCGTTACTTCTAGCTGAGTATCGTTTTAGGGATATGAGCAAAACAATATGCAAGATGATAATTGCGTTTGGTTTGAATTCGCAGTGATGAAAACTGTTAAGTTAATTTAATTGTGGTAATTTAGTCCTCGTCACACAACACAAAGCAGGTTCGGCAAAAGAATGATGTATATTCCCATGTTAGCATGGCTGAAATTTTGAAAGCGCGTGCTACGAAGATAGAACTTTACCGTGGTTTAACAAACTGATCATTAACGTCCCTATAATTATCATTTTGACTAAATTGCTGTCCGTAATCTGTTAGGATGTAAACAGAGCAATTATTCTAAACGGAATGTGTTTTTTAATTGAATATTGAAATATGAAGTAAATTTTTGGATAAATACTCCAAAATTATCTGATCGTTTCCTAAAAATATGTTACTTTTTGCCTAACAGGATACTCGTTATCGTAATTCTTCATCATAGCGGGATAAGCAATTGTCATTTAAAGATGTTGTGTAGGTTAATAGGGGATTACAGTGCAAGAACTCTGATACTATCAAAAGTGAACGCGTAGAAAGCTCCGATAATTTGGTATCAGTTAATATATTAATTTGATGTTAGGTAAAACTTGATCTTAACGCGTTAAATCTTGGAAATAGTAGGAATGGTTAGAAAAGTTTAACATTCGACTGGATATTCAAATTTGTAAAAGGGGCAATGCTGTCAGCACGATGGCTTAATTTTTCAGTTCAATAACAATTTCTGGACATTCTAGTGTTCATTTGTCAACTCACAGTCAATATAAATCGAATAAAATGTGCGTGAAATATAAATTACATATAAATCATAAACTCTGGTACATATATGAGTGGTAGATATCAAATCACATGTGACAATCATTTAGTGGTGATCACTTTAACCGAATCTTACTACGTTTGTGTATTTACAGTAAATGTGTTCACACATGTTGCAACACCATTTGCAGATATTAAATTGGCGTAAACATTTTAACGAAAAATGCCATAGCATAGCAAGCTATCCAACAAGCATTATAATATCACCATTCCTAAAGGCAGTAATGAACTGGACGAATAAAAATTTGCTTCATTTAATTAAATAATATTTAAGCTTATTAGCAAATGTTGTTGTCCTCCTACGGTCGATGTCGACCATGGATGTGCATCACAATCGCATGATGTTTTCATATTTTACAGCTTTTTGAATGTCTAAACAGCCAATTCGGGAGGAACAATCTCTCCCGCAGCGCTGGCAACGATAGTCAGAACTCTGTTGTAGGGCGTCAGTTACACGCCGGCGGTGTGATCTGCGTTCAGCAGCCAAGAGCTGTATCTGCTCCTCCTCAGCTTGCAGACGACGCTTTACACAATGCCTCCAAAGTGAGCCGTCAAGAGCAAGTTCTTCCCAGCTCGTGTGGTCAATGCCAAGAGCTTTCATATCTCTTTTGCAAACGTCTTTGTACCGCAAGTGCGGTCTGCCCAATGGTCGACTTCCTAATTGCAACTCACCATAGAATAGATCTTTTGGAATCCGACCATTTTCCATTCTATAGACATGACCAAGACACCGCAGACTACGCTGACTCAATAGGGTGAACATGCTCTGTAGACCATCTTTTGAAAGCACTTCAGCGTTAGTCACTCTGTTCATCCACTAAATGTTCAAGATACGACGGATGCTTCGTAGATGGAAAGCATTCAGCTTCCGTTCGTGTCTTGCGTGGGTGGTCCAGGTTTCACTGCCGTACAGTAAAGCATTCAGTACGCAGGCTCTGTATACCATCATCTTTGTCTTTACAGTCAGCTTGCGGTTGTTAGCAAATAATATACTAGAAATTGTAGGCTGAGTATTTTTAAGAAATAAAGCTATTCATTTTAGTATTCGATAATTTTCGAGGCAAACTACCCGATGTACAGCAGATCCATAAATTTCACCAAAAAACCTTAATAAATCTCTTTATGATTTTTCTACCTAAGATCCAAAAACAACGATACATTTTTCATTACATAATATGAAATTTTATTGCATAAATCTAATTTTGTCATTTACGGTGATGAGTAAATGCTTGATGCAACTGGCGCAATGTCGTTTTACAACCTAAATCATTTACTTTTTCGGCAGATTATTTTAAGGCCTGATATGTTTCAAGCGATTACTTTCAGCTGCAACATCTGTGAACTACTTGAAGCAGGATGTACGGAGATTAGACGATACAAAATTCTTTCCTTTGATCTGATTTTAAAGCTTTCTGAAATAATAATACATGAAAATTATGGTATATAGTAAGTTCACACATTCTGGAATAGTAGGAGTTTTAATAATAATGTGGCTTTAGTAACATACGTAACAGCACCGCAACATCACCGAAAGCCATTGCAATGATTTGGTTACTAAATGTCCAAATTCGAATGGCAAATCTAGCGGGTTGATTCTATACTTCCAAATTTCATGCAATTTCTTTACTCGTGCTTGAATAACTTAACCCGAAATCCCGAATAATCTTTTAGACGTGCATAATATTTACTATGTTCTATTATGTGCTACAAACTAAGATCGCCATTATCCATAATAATCGCTGAGTTCAGGTTGTTTACGCCAAACATTTTAGTACGCGCCTTAATGTGAACAGTTGAAATCATACATAGTAAATGATTAGCTTAACAAACGCGTTGTTACACATCACATCCTAAACTGTTTCATTTAAAGATTATGCAAAAGTTCTTCGAGAACAATTTGCATCAGTAATCTCACAAGTGTCGACACATGGACAGTTGTCAAACTCTAACAGCTGCAACCTGTCAATTCTTCACGAAGTGGTATTCTTTTCCAACGTTGCTTAAACAAAATTAATCACAATGAAGAAAACAGATTCACCCGGAATAAATAATATACACCTAACCTTTTGCATAACTTGTCTTCCGAATTGGGAATACCGACGTCAGACGTGTTCAAGATATTGTTCGAACAGAGATTCGTGCCAAAACTTGGGAAACTTACCAGGGAAACAAGAGCAGCGAAAGAAAAAATCGTTTAACTAACCTCCGACATCACTATTACAAGTGCTATCTAAATTAATTGAGTCGATCACTACTGATAACTTGCGGAATCACTCTGAGAGCAATTACTTAATCTCTGAAACGATTTTAACTGACAAACTTGCTATTAGCAGAAGAAGCCTGGTCTAAGCTACTGAAGGCTGGCAAATCCGTCGACGCAGTGTATATTTATTTCTCGAAAGCATTCGATCGTGTCAATCACAAACTGCTCTTTTCGAAACGCCTTACCTACGGCGTAGAAGGTAAACATCATGTACGGATTAAAGAATGGTTAATATCCCGAGAGATGCACGTGCGAGTCAAAACGGAGCTATCCGAGTCCATTCAAATTACCCGTGGTGTTCCGCAAGGTTCAGTCCTCAGACCGCTCTCGTTTTTAATATATATATATATATATATAGATATATATATAACCTGCAACGGCCTATCGATATTATGTATGTTTGGTCCGTAGATAATGAAATGCCACGAAATGCAGCTGAATAAAGAATGTTATATAGGTCGTACTGTTATCAAACCCACCTCTTCCGAAAAAGATTTAGTCGTGATTATTCAGTCTGACTTAGGAAACTCTGTGTAATGTTGACTTGCTGCCAGCAAAGCTGTAAACAGCTTGGGTCTCCGTGTAAGAGCCCTAAGTTCATTTGACGCCAATATAATCTGCAAATTGATTTCAGCCTACATCTGCCGTCATATCGAATATATTATACCGGCATGTGCCCGTTGTTTGAACAATGATATTCAGCTATTTGAACTAAACAGCGCAGAGTGACAGAACACGTCCTTGGATTTCTAATTATCCATACGAAATGCAACTTAGTATATTGAAATTGCATTTAGCCCAATACAGCGGCAACGAGGTGCACTAATCTTCATTTGGACAGTGCTTAGTCAAACAAATAATCCATGCAGCCATTTGGTACATTTTTCCCACTAAGCACATCTGCGTGGTCACCAATCTAAACTTTACCAACAGCATAGTACGTTAAACTGCACATAAGCATTTTCCATTCGCAATGTGCAATTGTGAAATAGTTTAGCTACAAGCGTGGTACAACCTGATACCTTTGAATGTTTTCAATATGCCAATATAGACAAGTATGTTTCTCACGTTTGAGGATAATCTTTAACAATATTTTGGATATCTTATTACCATCCGACCCCATGTACAATTTTATGGGCTTTGTAAATGCATAGCATTTTTACCCGCACCTCATATATGAATAAATCTATGAATATTAAATTACCTCTGTCAAGATCACCATAATTTATTTCCCTTCAACAAATCAACACGACGAAAATTAATGGCATTGGACGCAGCATAAATGCTCTAAGAACTGAAAACACGTTTTGTAATACAAGATAATTAATCTCTAGCTGATATTTCTCTGTTCAATGCATTGCTTTCAAGAATGTCATTTGTAACATTAACGCATAGCAAAACATAATACCATCTCATAAGAGATATTGATGATTTGCATAAATAGCAAAAATACATGGAATAAATTCATCGATTCTGATTGATGATTAAGCAAAAGTAGAGAGGAGTTCATTGTTCACTAACTATTTCTTGTTAATGAATGAGTCTTGATCCCAAAATTGTTCACTTTTAAATCTTTGGAATCAGTTGTAAAAAGGAGATCATTTCACGGGAGCAATTTTGAATCGGGTAATACATCTAAACAATTTTCAGTGTTGCTTTTAATTGATATCGTTTCACTTTCTTCAACTTCAGAATGTGTGCGGAGATGCTTGTTGAGATGGTCGCTTCGTAGAAATCTTTTGTGGCACATGTGACATAAAAATTTCTTTTCCCCTGTGTGTGTTCGCAAATGTCGTTGAAGCTCATCCGATCGCGTGAATCGTTTACCACAAAGCAACCAATTGCAGACAAAAGGTCTCTCTCCTGTGTGCCACCGCAGATGGGCTTTCAAGTGACTTGTTTTGTTGTATATCTTTCCACATCCAGCAACATGGCAGCTATGTAAATTTCGCCTCCGAATTTCTGCTGCCAGAGCTGGTGCGCTGATATTTAATCTATCAGCTTCTTTGCAATTTGGACAATCACATGCAGTTCTACCGCCATATTTCCGTGTTATCGAGCTACCTGGCAAACCATGTTGCTTATTTTGTTCTATAGCGATAACTGATGAATTAGGATTTATTGCAATTTCGATACCATTTGGCGCAGGGGGGTAATTAAAGTGTGAACTGTTCGAAGATGAAAGATTCTGATTCAGATTAGCATATTGCTGAAAACGATTGGAGATTTTTGCGGATTCTTTAGGCGTAGCAACAGTGGTATAGTTTTCATTTGTCCATAAAAAATCTTGTGAGTTCCATGTAGTTTGCATCTGGTTTGATTTATACAGTGGTAAATTGGTTTGATGAGCAAAAACGTCTTTCATTAGAATATTGTCATTAAGATTTTGCTGAAAATAATCGTAGTTTTTTGTAACGTTTTGATGTAGGCTGTTAGTGTTCGAACAAATCCTGGACGGTTGATCGTTATGTGCAAGCATTGTTGAGTTCACATTGAAATATTTAGAGCAATCTGGAGGAATGTTTGTTTGAGAATAATCTAAGCTGAAAAGTGAACATGAAGTTCCCATTGACGGCCGAAACGTTTCTGTGGCATCATTGGAAATTTGATCAGATATGGTCCGTTGACTGCCAGGTATTCTTCCCCAGCTCTGGGTCATGCCGTCATTTGGAATGTTTTGATCATTAGAGTGATTCTGTGACATATTTCGATCCAAATTTGACAATCCTGCTTTGGTGTGAAATGATTTATCTGTAAACATTTCCCTTGGAAATGTTGGCACATTAGATAATCGATAGATCTCTCCAGTTGTATCCGGCAAGACACCCGTGGTATTGAAGTTGTCTGGATCTCCATCTTGTATGTGCCTGATGTTTGAATTTTGTCCGTTGAATTCAACATGTGCATCTCCATAGTTTGAAACACTACCGGTTGGAATTTCGATTGAATTATTCAATTTCAAAAATCCATCCATTTCTGTTTCATATGAATTCCCAGGTGCCGATGTAGTATGCTTATCTGCGTATTTCAAATCAGCAGCCTGTATGTCGTCCGGTGCTACTGAATCAAAATTATTCACAATAGTAGAATCCGAAAACGTTGTAGGAAACTGTGTGGTACTGGGTATGCTACTAACCAGGTTAAAGATGTCCATGTAATGCGAACTCAAGTTGGAAGTATGATTCATCGGTTGTTTTCTTTTCCAAACTGAAATTTGAAAAAAACATTAAATAAAATTTCGTTTGGGGCAATGGTTACTACTGGGATAAAATATTTTTGGTACAAACATATACCATGATCAAAATCTATGGATGTTGAACAATATCGATTCTGTGGATAGGGGTAGAAAATAAAATTGATTTGCTTAACCATGAACATTTTTACTAACATATTTAGATACATTTTTAAAACCTATATATTTGCATTTCCTTTTATTATTGATTGTATAAGTAATTAGATTATCAATTATTGATGCGAATAAAATTTTAACTCAATAACTTCTACGATATTGTCGTTCTGAAAAAATGTGCTGATCAATGGCTGCCAAAATCTTGGATTTTGCATCACCGTGTCTCAGTTATCATTTTGGTAGCTATAGCGTAGTGGTGATTTCGAATATTTCCGGTAACGATTTTTATCAATTACCTGACATATATAAACGTTTTTAATTGCTAAAAATACAAACTTTTAAAAAATGGGAAGCAATGTTCTCAGATGACTTCTATTTTTAGTGGTTCTTCGAATTGATCACAAGAAATTGAGGATAAATTTCAAAATGTTACCTTAGAATAATCAACTAATCAAATCAAATCGCTGAATAATTTAAATTAATACAACCGGTGATTCTGTCTTTATCTACTCCTATATCCGATTGAAAATATATGTATCCCGGAGTTAATGCAGTGAAATGGATTAATACAAATCCGTTGACCCTCAACCATGTGTCCTTTTTCGAATTAAATTTAATTTGATTATATGAAAAACAAAAACGAATGATACACGCATTTGTGTAGAGCCAGATCCTCTCATCACTTACACACTCTTGCAACACTAACTACAGTTTATTCTTATATACAGATTAGACTTCATCGTATAGAACGCAAAATGTTTGTGTAGTGCGGGTTTGCACAGAGAAATTTGTTAAAAACTGGATAAACGTGGAATGGAAACAATTTATTATAAAAGTACATTTAGGATATTTGAAATTTGTGTGCTCTGAATGTTGCATCATTGAATGCGAACTGAACCGTTTATTCCCGTTAGATTAATAATACATAAGTCAATTTAAATTAGTGAAATTATCATTCAGCATATTGATCACGACGTAGATTGCTTGTTTCAAAATATAATCTCATTGAGCTTGCTTGATTATGAAAAGTTACTTCTCTTAGTATATGGCGTACATCATTTGTAAGTTGATACATTTGACTGATGAGAAAAAAACTTTTGAATAGTTCTGCCCCCACTTATACAAATGTTAAGTATTACAGAGAATCAAGTGTGCAATTTATCATAGGCAGCAAGAAAGTGGATTTTTTTTAATCTGGGAAATTGTAAAATGCAGCAGATAAGGAAACCGATGTAGGACAATAACCTACTTATACAAATGTTAAGTATTACAGAGAATCAAGTGTGCAATTTATCATAAGCCGCAAGAAAGTGGATTGTTTTTTAATCTGGGAAATTGTAAAATGCAGCAGATAAGGAAACCGATGTAGGACAATAACCTACTTGGATAGAAAGACCACAGAGAAAGATCTCGGTGACCAAGCGTCTTGTAAACACTAACCAATACAGAATTGTCAAATAATGCTACAATATCAAGCGCTTACATTCCACAAACTATTTCTGGAAGTTTGCAGGTCAAGTGAGCCGTGAAACGTGAATTAGGTTAAACAACGCAGCTTCTGAAACCAATGTTATTTCAGGTTAAAAAACAGTGAAACTTGATTTGAGTTGGTACACTTAACCCTGATTTTTATATACAGATTAACAGAAGGCGATTAAACTGACAGAATACGATGAAGCTCACATCCTCTTTACACACAATACAAAACCGGTTTCTAGATGCTTGTCGTCATTGAAAGTAGACAAAATGAATTGCAGAAAATTTACAGAATGCGTTATAAAAATATGATATTGAGACATCTAATAATTCAGGTTTGTAAAACTATCCACGATATCCAAATATAGAATCCCACAATGATCCTCGGTCGAGAGCCTTAGAAACTTTAGATGACCAACCTAGTAAGGGACTCATTACACTGCACGCAAACTTTCTATCTGTTTGTTGCCCTTCTGTGTAGACAGTAATTATTTTATTCAATGAGTCGAGAAACTGGATATTCGGTAATCAAATTTAATATGCGATTAAAATATAAATACTGAAGCCAATTTTAACTGCTGTTTGTACAAAGAACCACGATACTTTAAAGCGAAATCACACAATTATTCTCGGTCAAGTGCTGAAGAAGCTCAAAATCAAAAAAACCTAATGTGGTGCTCACATCCACCACACACAAAATACAAAACTGGAATTTAGCTGTTTATCTTCATTAAAATGAGACAAAAATCATTGTACTAGCTGAACTTTGAAACAGTCGAACAATATAATGAATAAATTCGATATTATTGTTTCTATTAACTGGGTTCACGTAACAAGTCTTGATAATCAACTACACAATCACAGAGTGATTCTGGTTTGAGCTCTTAATGACACACAAAATGTTAACAATATTGTGGTGCTAACATCTCCCGCACCTAAACGTCACATCCGACACATGTAGAGTAATCTTGGTGACATTTAGAGTCCTAATTTCCAATATTACCCACAAATGCGAATATAATAGCGAAGCGTGAATTTGAACATATAAGCACGCAAATGTTTTGGCTACGCCGTATACTCTTTCATGTTAAATGCAGTTCTCGTCGAAACATTTGCAGGAATAATCATACGTTATGAATCTATTGTAAAATTAGTTCAAAGCTCGAACCAAAGTTATATTTCTTAAATTCCTTGAAGCTTTGACAACCATTTTCGATACTCATGGTTTCCGTTGATTGCGTTTAAATATCGCTTTTTCTATCAAAACATTGAGACCCCTCAGTTCAAAGTTCTGATTTCGTTTCCGGCGAAATCGCGGAAAATGTCAGTCTATTTGAAAACAATAGAGCGCGAGTTAATTAAACTTCAGCTGCATTCACCATAAAGCAAAAATATACAACAGAGCAGCATGTCGCATTATACGCGTGAAATCAGACTCGTGTTTAAATGCGCGGAAATTTGGCCAGTTGCCAGTTGATGAGAATTGAGTGATCTTTTGTAAATAGAACAAATGTCATCCTACCTCGAAACAGCAGAGTTAATTAGATAGCTTCATGTTTCAATCACAATTCACAATGTAATTTCGAATGCGACGCTGGCATAAGATTTAATCAATATTTTATAGCTAGCGTTAAGGAAATTATAAAAAAATATTGAATGGAGTTTTAATTGAAAATCAGTGTTACATTGGGTTATTACAATTCCTCAATAATGTTTAAATGTTAAATCACAAAGCGATTCCTGATTAAGAGCTCACGGCGCCTATAAACGAGAAATGGAACATTCCCGAATATTAGAAACAACCGGTTTCTGGTAGTTTGACGTCATCGGACAGAGTTAGTAAGATTAATTTCGGTGAGCCTTGAAGCAGTGAGTTGTAGCTCTTAATTATAACTACTTTACTACTTTTCAACCACTTTTAGTCTCACTAAACGTAATCTTACTCTCTCCGATTGATGACGGTGAACACAGCCGAAACTGTCTGCAGTCGGTGATGTGAGAAAAACTATACTGTACTGGGAATCACAAATGATTATCTATTTGAATAGAAATTTTGTTTGTAATAACGCTATTTCACGGTGGCTTTCAAGTATAACTTGGTTAACTACATTTTCATAGTTTCAAAGCGCACTAAAACTAATCGTATTGTATCCAACTGATGATGGTAAACAAAAAAAGAAACCGGTTGTTTTATTTAAAAGCATGAGATGTGAGCAACATTATAAATTAGGTTTATTAATCTTTATTTCCATGCATTTCCCACACATACTACGACAGACTTCATGCTGTTTGAATACAGCAAGTAGGGAGAGTAGGATCAAAACCGCATGCCTTGAAACAGTGGAGAAATGCTAAACAAGGTATGATGTTGCGAGCAACTGTTGGATACGGTTGGCACAAATAGCCCATTCAATCAAATAGACATTTGCCAGGTCATTATGATTTAAATCAAACACATTTTGTAGTTTACTTCGGTCGACTTCAAGCATGGACGTACAATTCAAGAACACGACCCAAACCCGGACGCTTTATAAGACTAAACGGCCTGATTCGGTAATAAAATTATCTCTCTCGGGAAAAATACGATATATGCCAGTGTTTGTGGGATATTGTTTAGTAGCTCGATTTGTCCACTTTGAAGCTCTCCGGTTAAAATAAATATAAAAGTGAAGAATCGCATATTGCAAAGATAAATACAACAATTACGCAAATACACCTAAAAATACACAGCTTTTCTCACTCGGTTGACAAGGTCTTGATATTGCAGCTCATACTTAATCTAAATTTTTTATTCAAACATTAATTAAATTGAATCGTTGGGACCCCGAACATTTTCTAAATTAAACAGTCACGGCTTAGGCAACACTGTCGAATTTTCCTGCATTTGTTATATATAACGTCCAACATAGTCCTCACACCACCGCAGATGCGTAATATAATCGGAATAGTTCAGCTTTATTCTTTGTCGTTATTCGATAAGCATAAATTAAGGATTTTGTAAGCACACAAATTGTACCCTCGTTTTCGAATCCACAGTCATATTGTTGTCACCAAGTCACTGAGTTCAAACGGGACAATATATCATATAAGCCATGCTTTATATGGAGTTGTTAAAGCATCGCAATCTAAGTTAGGAACAGATATACGTAATTAGAATCTATTAATTAAAATTATCTGCCATTCAGTCGACTAGCGATTCCTGTCATTGTAAACGAAATGCTCACGTTAAATCTGCAAAATCGGAAAATGTGTTCAAATCAAAAATTCAATTTTAGCAATAGCTGCCTAATGCCTACCATATTAATTTGTCGTGTTCATTATATTGAACATTAGGATGGAGTTGAACTTTTAAATACTTTTGAATAAAAGTTGTCATGCATTTCCACATTAATTTTAATGAACTGATGTTCAACGTGTCAGTTACACCGGGCAAAATCATGTAAATCTCAAGACTCGTACAATATTGCTATACTAAAATATTTGAACGCTAACGAAACATCAGTTTTATCCACTAGTGTAGCACGGCACAATGAGATACATTAGTTGTGATATTACATTATGTACGAAGGTACGCAAAATAAGGTTCATTGTTATCGATAGCTTACGCAACTCCCGTCAACACCGCACATTTTAACTCGATATATTTACTAAGCAAATTTATTTGAAGCAACATATACAGATAGAATGTTTCAATAACTCAAATCTATGTTCTAATATCGCATATTTAGATTCCGATTTACTTCCTGATTATTTCATAAAGAAAAGTATAAAAATGAATTTAGGTCACGGGATACGTGATCGAATAACGCAATCGAAAAAAAACAAATAAATGATTTATGAGAATATATTGAACGCTATTATCAATTCACGTTATTAAAATTTTCGGCAAAAAATAAATCCAAAATAACTTCCTCTGAGCTTCAAAAGTTGTAAAATTTAGTCACCAGTATAATAAAATTAACAACTCACCAACAATTTTTAGCAATTGTGGACCAAGCGCTACTTTTAGCTAAACGCATTTCTGGTCAAAAGGGTGAAATTAAAGCACACGTTCCTTGTGTCATTGACCAATGAGGTCACAGCGAGTGGACCCTTTGGGTACCCAATTAAATAAACAGATCACCCCCTTCAAATTAGACTAGGGTAGGACAGACATGAACTTGAAATACAGCTACGCAAAGGGAATGCGGACACGAACACGACTATACCCAAATGAATGAAAATATAATTTCCGGGGTTCTAAATAATTACATTGGTTGTTTCTTTACAATATGGAAATAAAAAAACGGGCTGCACTAAAAAGGATTATCATTTTATTTCTAAATGTTTGATCACATGAATTAAAACCTTTACCTGAGAGAAATAATTAGCATAATGGATTAATAGATTTGCACGAGAATGTGCGTTAGCATTTCATCGTGTAATTCGCCAGTAACAATATAATCAATCAAAAATGGAAAATGGGTCTTCGGATTTGTGCAAAGTGAAACCTATCCATTTAGGCCAATTATGCCCGTTTTCCTCGAATCAGGTGTCTGGTGCTGCTGTACTTAACTGTATCCGATTCCTGCTTAACAATTTGCAAGCTTTTGGGCAAAACAAGCTCTCAACTTAATTAATACCACCACTGCACGATTGTTCACAACGTAACGCAATATTCTGCATCAATTAATCGAATGCATGTAAGCGTTAGCATGTCGGTAAGATGTTAAACAATTTTTAATATATTAGATATTCTATAATTTTACTGGGTTTCTCAAAGAAAAAATTGTTTAAATCTGTCTTATAGTTCTTTATATGAGTTCAAAACTAGACTTCAACATTTTGAGTGCTCAAATGCTCTTTCCTTGTTGATTTTATCCAAATACTGAGTAGCAACTAAGGCTCGAAAGATTGCAAATTGAGGTCAGGTGGTCTGGTGTCGCTTTTTTCCATTACAGATAACGATTTATCTGTAGAATTCTTCCAGTAAATGAAACAATCACAGTCGAGACTCTCTATCTCTGACGGTTTCTGTTTAACTCAAATCGCTAAACCGTCTAGCGTTAAACGGCTTGAGGAATATATTTAATTTAATATTATTTAAAAGCCTATCGCGGAACTCAGACGTAAAAACACGTGTATTTAATCATTGACACGTGTCGAAGTTGTTTACGATGCAATCATTGGACATATACCTGTGTTTATTGAAGCAGTAAATATAGAGTACAATTATTAAAATCGCTTTGAAAACTTAACCAATCTGTCACAACGTATCTGTGATATTTGCAATTAGCTGATTCCTTGAAGAGAACGTCGCACTCAAATAATATTTGGTGTTGGATGCAACAGAATTATTGTGAGAATAAATGATAGTAGTTAAGAATTTTAGTTCTGCACGGAGAGTTATTTGATATTAAAATTGGTAATCATAGAGTTATAACCTAATTTCTGAAATGAAAATGGCAGTAGAATTTTAGTGTACAGTGTATTAAATAGCCCACTCGTCTGAATTTTGAAACTAATTCCGAATTTTCGATTCATCTGTAACCACAATGTTACTTTCAAAGCTCACTTAGTGGCTTATTTGCGATATGGCTGGACCGATTCTTACTATCTTTCGCAGATAATAATCGAACTTTGAGAAAGCATAGCAACAAAATTACGTGTGAATTGTCCCACTTCAATTCTGCCTCCTGGGTGTGAACAACGATGAACATCTGATAAGCGGTATACTTCACCTTTCCATTCTGAGCTTCATTATTCATAAATGTGCTGCAAGTATGGTAGCTAATTGAAATGACACAACATTAGTTAGTGCAATGACAAATTGCATACGCTCAGGCAAGCATCAAGCTAACTAGTCACCGACTGTCAAATATTAAATTAAGAGTAGGATTAATGTAATCATCCAGTTGAGAGTTATGAGTAACTTTATATTTCGAAGCTACTGTTGATGTTCTAAATGTATTGTGAAATTAATAAAATGTGACTCGTTTAAAAGTGGCTTAAAAGTATAACTGTTTGAGGACCAATGAACCTAGTCTTCTTCTAATCACCTGATGACAACAAACACACACACACATATATATAACTATGAATTGACTAAAATATGTTCATGCGCATTGATTTCGAAAGCGTGAGACCTATCAAGAATATTATGTAAAATAAATTTTCACTTATTTTCTTTGATAAATACTTTGAGCAATTGCTCACGGAACTCTTTGGAGATATTTTATACTGCAAAAAGAACACACTGAATCAATAAAACCAAGGGTCCGTACACCTGGGTTGGCAAATCTTATCAGGAGCGAAACCTAAATGAAATTGCTTTAACCAATATTCAATATGTATTTGCATGATTCGATGTTAATTTGAGTATAGGCTAATGTCTAAACCCAATTTAAAGAAATGAGAGATAGAACCTAGCAAAGCAATAACAATTAGATCTACGTAGTTGAATAATTTCATAGTAAAATCATATTGTTAAAGCGTTCAAAACTTTTATACCCTAAATATGAATAATTAGATATGTTTAGATGAAGAATTATATACCTATCATGGTTTACAGTTAAATATCTATGCTAGGGAATCATTTTGCAAAAAACAGCATTCTATGAAGCCACTTAAAGGCTCGAACATGAGGTTGAGTGTTACTTTCCAATTGAAAAAATACACTAGAACATCTTCCACTTTAGCCTAGCAAGAGCGGCGTGATGTGGGCGGGAAGAAAATTGTTTTTTTCAAGTGGTCAACAATGATGAGAATTCGCTTGATGCAAAACATTTACTGATCAAATATCTCGCTTTAAGAATGGATAGGATGAACGGGGAGAAAATTCTTTTGAAAAATTCTCTGAAATCAAGAAAGTTTAATGATTAGATTTAGGATTCAAGATTCGAGCCTTATATTCAGAACAAAACTGAATTCAATTTGAACTCACGATAAAAATATAGGCATATGAATTTTATGAAACTCATTGTGGGTGGGATAAGGCAGAATAATTTTTTAAGTATGTGGAAGCAATACTACATTTAGTTAGCATATCCTAGTCAAGATTCAACTAAAGTAAAGCTAATCTCGTTGCGTTTACCAAATCTACGGTGAGTGAGTTCCAAATCAAACGCACTCACCCAATGAAGAATACATACAGCAGATCAGTTTGGAATGTGGGATATCCAGGAGAAAACCGTGACCCAAGGTCTTACTGACAGTTTGGGTGGTGTAAAATAATTATTAAGAACTTTTCAAGTGGAGATAAGTTTGACTCGCTTTCTTTTCTTTTGTATGAGTCCTAAGGCCCATCGTATAATTCACTCAACGTATGGTAAATTTTTCAAAAGCGATGAGAGTCTTGGAAGTTCGATGATAAAAGTGGGTCCAGAATCAAATTATCTTTTAGGAGCAATGGTATACAAACTCAGACAGCCTTTTCCGGTAGCAAGTAGTGTGGGAGTAAGAACACACCCTTGTTAGACGAATCAGCGAATTTCAAAGGCTTCTGAACTGCAACCGTTAAAATGGACTCAGCCCTTCATGCTTGAGTGGAACAAAATAACGATTTTGAGCAGTCTTGGGTGGCAGACTATCAGATCAAGCATTTTGAAATGACCCTCTCTGCTGACGTAGTCTAATGGCTTATTTAAATCGATAAAATAAGTATAATGGCATACGCTGTTCCCGACACTTTTCTTGAAGTTGTTTAAGGGAGAAGACCGTGTCAACGGTGGATATTCCCCTGCGGAAGCCACATTGAGATTCGGTATAAACTTTATCAGCCAAAACTTGTAGCAGGATCTGTAAGACTTTAGCAGACAATTTGCCTACAACATTCAGAAGAGAGATTCCTCTAATTGTTGCAGTCGCTACAGTCACCATTGTTCTTTAATATCGTGACGATCTTCGTGTCTGCCATCTCTTGTGGGACACACTCCTCCTGCCAGCACTGAAGAAGCAAATGGTGAAGAGGCTGTATTAAAGCATTTGATGAGCTCACGTGGAATTCCGTCGTCACCAGGGGCCTTCATATTCGCTAAGCGGTCGATATCCCTGTTGAGCTCATCAAGAGTAGGGGGTATCTAGATATTCAATGGTCGGCAACCGCTAGACATTTTCATCTATATGCGGTAAAACCGTTCTGTCCCTAGAGTAGAGAGAGGAGAAGTGCTCTACCCATCTTTCCATCAGCTGAATTTTGTCGACAATCGGGTTACCAGTTAGAGACTTAATGGGAGCCGTTTTAAGTTTGGACCAACGGCTCTCTTGATCCCGTCATACATACCGTAAATTTTTCCAATAACCGTCGCTTTTTGGATACGGAGGCTAATTTCAGTCCACTAGTCATTTGGAAATCGTCTTACAGTCTGATGGCCCTTATTTCTAGCTGATCTTAGAAGTTGTGAATTCTTATTTGTTGGCATACCTTTGAACTTCAAGAATGCTGACCGTTTCTCGTCCAACACAGCAGTCAACTCAGAAGATTTTGATTCGAATCAGTCGCTCGTTCGAGCTTTATTCGGACCGTAAGTGGAAAGTGCGACTCGGCATATGCAGCTTTTTAGCGATTCCCAGTTTTCTGTAGCCGGCTGTGAAAGCTTTTTGCAAATCGCGCAGTTAGATTAGGTTCGTACATGCAAGTGACGTCTATCCTTGGTTGAGCAGACAATTGGTGCGGTGAAATCTAGTCTTGGAAAACTTCAGTTTTTCACAAACCAGCGAATGGTCAGTGTCGCAGACTGCGCATTGGTATGATCTGGTGAGGAGTACACTTTCATATATTGGTGCGCCTAACAAGAATAAGATCAAGTTAATGCCACTGCTTAGAACGAGGATGTTTCCAAGAGACTTTATGCTGTGGTTTTGTTCGTAAGAAAGTGTTATTTTTACTGTTCTAAAAGGCATTGTCCATTTTCCTTGGTTTTACCTACTCCGAATATTCTGAGAAAGCAACGCCTTTGGAACTGGGTGTTATTCGTCCTTATTTCAAATCACTTGGTGAATGGCCCGCGTGTAACGAAAGATTAAACCTATCAGATAATGGTCCAGACAATTGTGAACGACAGGTGTTAAGCAGCACTGACCCTGTCTGTCTATCTGAGAAATAAAATGTGATTGAAAAATCACTCAACATTTTGAACTAATGACTTCAATTGATAGTCGACTGAATTGTGACCAATATCCACTTTTGTTTGTATTCTCGTGGAACTCTCGAGCTCTGGCTCTTAAATTCATTCATTTATTCGTTCTGCTCTGTAATAAAAATGTATTAACTCGGAAGTCTTTCTTTTGAGCGAATATTGTATGTTCTCCATTATAGATTTTTGGGGCTGTAACAAAGACGAACAATCGAAGTAATTCAAATGTGCAGAAGTGGTTCATTGAAAAGAGGCTCATAGAGTAATCTATTCGACACATTTTATCCATATTGTTTCATCCATTTTACGTCTAGTGCTACAAGCTTACTCAAATACTGCAGCGACACGATCGGATTTCTAATTGCTGATTTTAGATAATTTATTAAAACCCCGTTTTAATATAAGTATTAGCTTCAGCATAGATGATTGATCTGATATTTTTATACGAGTGAATCCAAGGGCCTGGGTATTGAGGGTTGTACAATCCAACATTGTTCGTAGTTGATGGTCATGTGTTTGCGATGGGTAAGCGTCCCGATTGTATACCTAATTTTAAAATCCCTCATTATTAATTAATCAGACAGTTGCCGTGATGTTACATCAAAATTTGCTGTTGTGTTTTGGAGTTAGCAGTCGAATAACGGTAGATTACACTAATATTTTACTCGTCTCACGAAACAAGATGCAAGTAGAGGCATATTATATAAGAGAGACAAATGGTCGCAGTTAAATACCTGTTTGAAGTAGTGCGTCTTTACCATAGCATCAATTAAACTGTCACACAAGAACAGAGACATGTTGGGTAAACAGTTTATTATCAGACAGTGATGTGTGGAACGTCATTTCAGTTATGGCGACGATATCGAGATAGGTCTCAAGATAAATTTTTTAGTTTAATTAATTTGTTAGTCAGACTGTTCGTGGTGGTATACACGTATTCGATCGTATTTTTCGTGTTTAGTGACGGGTTGTGTACGGAATATATTGGTTTGACGCATGGGACGCCGGACCTTGACAGGTATTTGGGTTGGAGGGGATCTCAGTCATCCTTCACACCTAGGTCTTCACATCATCACCATGACGCTGTCGTCAACCAACAGGATGGTTTAGGGCCTAGAACGAGTTTTAGGAACTCTGAGTAAGTCTTACAAAAGACAGCATACCGGACATAGAAGATTATCCCAAAATAGTAATAAATAGGTAGCTATAATGATCGTAAGTTTCGTGATGCCGGTGACCAGTTCTTAAATTCAAAAAGATTCATGCTGAAAAAGCAAATAGCTGTACAATACCAAAGGATATACCAAAAAATAAATCGTACTTTTATATTTTGATTCATGCGGTTGGAAGGACGAGTGAAAATATTTCTAAATAATTTAAAGCTCGATAAACTTATAGATTAATCATATCCTATATTTGGGGATGCGCTAAGGAATAAATTTCAAGTGTAAAATATTACACAATGGAAGACTTCAGTTTCCCAGATAGATGTAAACAATTTATGAAATGAAGATATTAGTCTTTAACAAAGGATTTAAAGTGTTCGACGGGAATTTCAAACTCTCTTAACCAAATTCAGTTTTTCCGTATTATAGAATTCAAAATTTCCTACCTAAGTGTGACATTACAATTAAATTGATAGCTGCAGCCTTATACTTAAGCAAAGTTCGGTGCCTGATTGGAGGTTTATCGAATGATTAGGGTGATCAACTTAACTAACTATCAGCTCACTAAGTTCAAAGATCAGCTACCCTAATAGTTCTATGGTTCACGCTGATGTTGCAGTATCCAGAGGCGGTAAGAATTAAAAGAAAAAATCCTTTAAAGTCACTAATATTCACCGCAGACTCTGATGGAAATGCATTGTCTTCCCACTACCACTGAGTATCCATACGTTTAGATAGAGTACCAACAAATACGTTGAAGCGGTAATCAAAAGCGCAATTTTAGAACATTTCTTGCTCGATCAAACAGGTAAATAGTGGTTTGAGGGATCCAGTGTTATTGGCAGCAAAGACTTTTCTGTCCTAGTAGCAATCTTCATTATGTACTGCTTAGTTTAACCATTTTACCTGACAAAATGCTGAATAATCTAAGAAATATCTGAGGTTCTTAAGTATAAGCGTCTCTTGGGGTGTTTAATTTAGCAGTTTACTCATTGGAATTTGAGCTCTGCGCAAATTGCTGTGATCAATTTCAGCTTGGTTCCATGATTCGAATCCCTGATGTGACACATAACCCAACACTGAATAAATCGAGCGATAGCAAACTACAATATAAACACTCCGAATCGTTATTTTATCATTTGGGTACTAAGCAACCTAATGAATTTTGAATTGCTGGAATTTAGTATTAAGAACAAATAGCTGTTTGTAGTGTACCGTAACTTCGAATAATGGATGTGCTAGCGCTGCTGTTTTAAGCCGAAGCTGTTCGAAATTAGGTTTATTGCAGCATCGGTTAAACCATTTTGCTCATCTAATCATAATACACTGTTAATAAGTCTCTCCCGGTAACTCTATCAATAACGGATTAATGTTAGTTATGGAACTCATCTCTTACATCTGTAACTTCGGAGATTACACCGAAAAACATAATATCCCACATGCTGATCCATGCAATTATTGTTGGCGTTCACGATAGAAGTGTTTTTATTAGGAATTATGTAGAATAGTCTCCGGGAACAGCAATCGGTTTGAATTCTTGCACAGGTAAGCCTATTACCGAAATACAGCAATAATTGCTGATTATCCTTTCCTACCTATATCCAACGTTGTTCGAACGTTCATAGAAAAAAATCTTCAGGCACATGGCCTCAGTTATTTTAATTTAAGCCTTGGCCACTAAGAAATCTCAAGGTGCCCAGCGAAACGCCGTCGCTGAATGGTAATCATGTTGCTTGGGTAATCCAAAGTGGTTTATTCGGTAATTTATGGAATAGATAATTTCAGCACAACTGGCTGGTGAGCTTCGTTTGTCTGAAGCATATTGGATTTAATGCTAGCCATCTGACTTTGGCCATTCTTTCGACCATAAGAGCGTTTGTGTGAAGGAACTCGTACAGGCCAGTAGCTGGTGATAATTGTTAGAGGCTGCTTCATACGCTCCCATATTACCACAATCTATAGCTATTAGGGGGCTTATTCCCAATGGCACCCCATTAGGGACAATCTTTCAAAAGTCTGACGGCACAAAAATTGGAACGAGCGCTAAATTAATTAACGATTGATTGCAAAAAATAAAAGCGACCTGTTCAACCAGAATGCTGTTGTGCCTTTATGATCAAATGGCACATTGGTCTTTTTTAATGTTGGTGTTGGCCTCCTTCGTTCAGTGTCGAATATGGATGTGCATCGTATGCGCACAGTGATCTCATGCTCCAGAGTATTTCTCATCACTAAACCCTGTGCTTCGGGTGGACCAATCTCTTCCACAGCATTCGAAGCGCTAGGCAGTACCCCGTAGATTGGTGGCAGTTGCACGCTGTCGGTGTAATTTACCTTTAGCAGCAGCGAGCAGTATTTGCTTTTAACCAGATTCAAGGTGGCGACTCAGGCTTTGCCTCTAAAAATAATGGTCAAAAGCAAATTCTTCCTAATTAGTTCCTTCAATGTCAAGAACTTTCATGTCTTTTACCAACGTCATAATACCGCATGCACGACCTGCTAAATCGTCAAATTTATAATTTTGACTCTATGTAGATATGTTGGAGCATGCTCGATATCCATTTCATCCACATGACCCAACCCTCCAAAAGCCATGGTGTTAATGCAGAGTAAAGATGACCTTTAAACTACTTTCAAAGAGCATTTCTACATTTTTCAATGTATATTATTATTATTACACAAGTCTTCACAGACGATGTGCCAACAAGTATACCATGAAGAGGGTACATGATGAAAAAAAATGTAGGTTCCATGGTTCTTGTTGAAGGCGACATACTACACGGTTGCCAAGGCCAAAGTAGGGGGTTGGCTTAGGGGACCCCACCCGGAGCCTTTGACTCAAAAGTCTACCCGCAAGGCAGCGGTTTTTTTCCTTCACGAGAGCCGGTGACTATTTTGAGGGTTCTTGCGCCTCTCTTGAAGTGCCTCGGCGATTGTTCGAGTACGCCTCTCTAGCCTTTGCACGACCAGGTGCAACCTGCAAGGCAGCAAGGATTTTTCCTCAGGGTTCACTCCCGAAGCCTTTCCCGCAATCGGGTATGCCGCAAGGCAGCGGAGGTTTGGAATAAGGGTTTTCCTTCCCTTAGATGGACTGCCCTCCCAGGCTGACGAGCTCCATCTACCCGGAGCAAACTGGTTTTGAGGCGCCAGTCATCCGCCTTCGCCCCTTCTCCTGTCAGTAGAAGCAGTTCCGCCACGTGCAGGCCAGGAGCTGGGCTTTGGTTGTCAGAGGCTGTTTGAGACGCACGCCATATGGGAGCATTTTATAGACAGTGGGAGCTCATCCCCACTGCCGCCCCCGGCTGTGACAACCTTGGAACCAATGTAAGGTATGTGGTGAGTAACAAAGAGGTTTTTCTCCAACAAATTGGCACAATCATGACTAAACTATCTCAAGTAGATACTCTTCGTTTGCGTAGCGAATATTTTCTCTTTTCCATGGTGTAGTTCTATAAACGTGTGCATTACTCGCTTTCGGGTCACTTTAAGCTCCTAACATCGTTCAGATATTATTCTGTGGTTTTTTGTAAAGCTATATGCTTTTTAGACCATTAAAATTGAATTGAATTGAATTGAATTGATAGATATACAGGTTTAAAAGCAAGATAACGATATAACAATAACAAAGTTTCGCTATGGATGTCGTCTATTTTGTTGATGAAGCATTCATTGTCAACTCTAGTTGCATAGACTAAGCTTACAAATAACCCAACTTTAGCTGTGTTACCAAAGTAATGTGTTGCTCACACATTCCGCACTTACACTTCACCTGTGTTAATTTGTCACAACAGTTGAGTGGTAAGTAACCTTGAAGTCAATAAATGGATGTGACTTTGTGTTGAAGCTTAAAAACACGAGGTTTACAACATTAACGTCCTTAAAGTACCAATATTAATTTCAACCTTTTGTTATTCATACTCAATTAATTTATCTATCTTCTAGCAGCACGACGCTTAAGTATTAAAAATATCAAATGGACTTCCACGCAAAATCTCTTAGTTTAATCTTTTTGATTTCGTGGCAAATTTTCCATACAGTTTATGGTCATGATTATTAAATCTGTAACTTGTTGCGGTCATCCATGCATTGTAAAATCCGATATTTATTAAAGAAATAATTATTCAGCAGTTTCCTTATCGTAATCAACATTTACGACGATGCCAGAGATGTCTGATATTAACATACAATTTAATCAGTCGAACTCATGCGGTTACTGATCAGAAGTGAAACCTACAATTAGTTTAATCTCCATGGCATTGTTCATCGGCATCGCTCTCTTGTACACCGTGGTAACTGCGGTTCGATTTGTGACCTAGAAATTCGCACCTTTGTGGCCAATGACTCGTGCTCGTCATTCAAGCGAACAGTAAGTTTTGCCTATGGTGCACAATAGGAATAAGACACCGAAAGCATCATGATTATCTTGTATCTTTTTGTATAGTGTATGAAAGCAAAAATTCGTCAATTTATATGCTTTTTACCTAAGAATAAAACTACTAAGTGACCCGTCTCAATCGCTAGCGATTTCAAGCCTCAGTTAATCCAGGTTGGGAATTTTGCACAAAGAGACAAAAATTTAAAACCACTGTTTGATAAGTCCATGGGGTGAAATACATGGGTATGAAACAAACACATCCTATTTGCATGTGTGTGATTAAAATGCATGCAATTACGGATTTCTGTTGTGGAACAGTTTATATTATATGCAACGAGATACTTTTAAGTCACATTTATATATTGGTCTCCTAAATCGATCCAGAGCATTTACATCCAGAATCACAGAGTGATAATGGTTAAACGGTCAAATTCTCACTTAGTTTAGCAGCTATCGGGTGGTCACTGGAAAAATACATACCTTCCCCACCTGAAGACGTCAAACAATCAGGAAGCGGTTGTCGTGTGAAATTCGGTATGACCTGAGCAACACAAAGACAATAGGTGTAATATGTTACTAGTAATTATCCAGAGCATGTTTATTTCAATATTTATAGCTGGAATGCTATCGGTTACATAATTCAAAGCAATTCAAGATATTTCGACGCATTTTATGGTCTAAAATGCATTAAACTTAAATAAAATCATAACGTGGTTAAAGTAAAATGTGAGAAATGCAAAATATGTTAAGGAAATAGATCACAGTTTTTGAGGACTCTCGAAATGAATGGATGGTTAAAATTCGACCAATGTAGTTTTAAATTCCTGAAAGCTATTTGATTGGGTAACTATAAGAGGTAAACACTTTCATTTAAATCAGAAACGTAAGAATAAAAATACTTTCATTCAGTTAGGTGCGAATGGAGTACCATCAGAGTATAATCGTGAGTCCGAGAGTGCAAAGTGTCCCTTCATGTGAAACGCCCTTGAAAGTGGTTGGACTTATGGAATATTTTGTAAAGTAGGGTAAGTTCTTCTTTGATTTGTAGATAGGGAAAATCGCACAAATTCATGTAAGCCCCACCTTTTGTGCCGGCTTGTCTTGCAAACCATTGTGATGTTATATACGCATTTATAAGTTCTATGAGCAAAGGAGACCAGGACTTCACAAATTTCATGATCAGTCTCAGTTACCTATTCATGATTCGAAAGAATGTTTTTGGAGAAAATCACTTTCTTTACTTGATGTTTAAGGTCATTTGTAAGTGAATTGTGTTCCACATATTTAGGAGCTTTTTATTCACTGAAGAATAAAGGCAGTTTGTTGGCTGACGAACATTTGCGAACGGTATCAAGATCGTTCTGTAATAACATTTAGTCCTCTGGGATATGGAAGCAATTTTTGATATTTTTGTCCATGGTTAACGATGTGCTACTGCAAACATGTTCGGATATTTCAGTGGAGTGAACAAAAAAAGTAATGGACTAAGGACTGAGCCTTGTGATACTCTGCTAATAGTCATCGTAGGTCTTCATATTGTATCGTCGGCATATACCAAAATGGTGCAGTGTCACTTAGTCACATAAACAAGTAAACAATTTTTCTAGCTTCTGACCAAATCTGCCTGGTTTTTTGGATTTATCTGAAAATGAGGTACCGCCCACATGTTGAAAGTAATTACATCATGACGTCTTCAAAAGGGTACTCAGTGTGAATCAAGTGCACATCGCCGTCCGACGAATAGCATATTTTACGGATTATGGACTACCAGCCACGATCGGTTTTCTGATTTTTGCATTCATTAGATAGAAAGAGTACAAAGATTCGCATGCCTTGAAACAACGAAGAAACGATAAAACCCCAATCTTATGGAACAGCAGTGGTTTCAAGGTTCAAGTATTATATAACATATCTGCCTTGCTTCTCGTTATACAGATACTGACCGGATACAAACATCACGAAACTGGTCGTGATCTGTGTGCAATAGAAAAGTATGAAAATATGGACATTTTGACTATATTTGAGTTTGTTAAACAAGCTTTCTTTTGATTAATAAGAAGCTTAATCCAATAACCACAGAAATGTGTGATATACGTGATCATGTATTACGATAATTCGCTGTTGCGCTTAAAATGAACCAACTTGGGAACATTTGATGCGTTGGTAAACCTTATAGCAATATTAGTTGTTAGGCTATATGATAGCGTTATGTTGAACCGATCAAATTCTTCTAGCAGATGGCCCAATGATATGGCCTAAAGGTATAATTAACTGTCGAAACAGCTATATTCAACACCTGCTTAATTTCAGTTTTATGGGTTAGTCATGTTTAATCAAATTTCACTTGTCCAAAGCCGTAGCCAATGAGTATTTTACGGAAAATTGGAATTGTTATAATGGTTTTCCTGATTGGCGATATTGATTTGTTCAAATCCCAAGTTGTCACACCACAGATCCAACCAGAATTTAGCTGTGCATCATGCGCATAATCTCTATCTAAGTTTAATTTATTCAATATAGCTCAGAAAAGTCTGAAACGGTGTCAGCTTTCTTATGTTCCTAGACTACACATTGTGCATTCCAGTATTTTTCCTCGATAAAAAGATAATAAAACAGAAAATATATCCAAAAGGTATTTGATGATATAGTTAGACGGCCTGAAAATAAATATTTATAAAAAAGCTTATTTGCATGCATCTCCATCACACACCACGACCGGTTTCGTGCTGTTTGCACTCATCAGGATCGCATGCGCATCGAAGTAATGGAAACCACTGAAAAAATGGATTTAAATGATAATTTTTCATAATCTTTTCGACAGAAATGCCCATTTTTGAAAAAATTCGAAAATATTCCGTCAATAAACGGTCAAATTGCTCAGGACGTTTTTTTTCGAGACTACTCACTAGTACAGTGTCCTTCGAAATATCCAAAACGTGTGATGTTAACCTATTTCCGCATTTGCAAAACTCTGGGTTTCAGAATAGCAGTATCTACTTATATTGGTTAGCCGCGGTCATTATTTTGACGACTGTCAATAGGGATTTTACACACGGACAGGGCGATGAATTAGTGCTTACCACACTTTCCAAAATCCCAATTCAATGCTGAATCAACAACCTTTTGCATGAAAAGTACGTACTGTGCTTCTATAAAATCTCTTATGTTATGTTGTGTTAAGTTATTATTGAGTCAAACCAATATCTCAAAAAAATTATTTCCCTGTCAACATGCAATTTTCTTAAGCGCATGAATTTTTACCAAATTATTTCGTATGAACATCATAATTTCTTATCCTTTTAATGGTTGTCACCACTCCAAATATTTCTTTTTTTTACTACAGGAGATATATATAATATATATATATATATATATATATATATATATATATATAGTTTCTTATACGAATATGATTTCTTGAATCTGGAATCTAGCATTATGAGCAAGAATAGCCATTCCAATAGAGCCAGGTGCAAAAAATACTGAACTAGATTGCTAATAAACTTAAAATATGATAAAATATTTAAAAGAGGTTCATGGCAAAAAATATTACATAATTTTGAAAACACCCGGCACAAAATATCCGATTTGTCACGTATTATTTATACAAAACGGAGCAATAGTGGGTGGCTTGGCATTTGAAGCCTTTGATGCGTGTTATACTGTTGGTCTACTGAAGTTGATGTCAAACATGAATTCACTTCATAAGCACATCATTATCTCATAATCTGAATGACTTGATAATACAGTCCGAGTCAAGATAAAAATGTCTCTCGAAAATTTGAGGCTCAAGATTTATGGTTGAAAAACATTTAAATTTACAATAACCACAGTTTTGAAATACAGGCACAAAAATATATACTTATGAATCATATTAATCGGTCCTCATGACTGCGGTTGTTGTTGGTCTCCTTCGATCGATGTTGACCATGACGTTTTTATGATGAATGATTAAACGGTACGACTCCTGAGGAATTATCTATCATACTGCGCTCACAGCGATAGGCACTACTCGGAGTACGATTTCAGATACATGGTGAGGGCGTGATCTACGATTAGCAGCCGACAGCAGTATCTGCTCTTCCCCGGATTGCATACGACACTTTATCCTGTGCTTTCGAAGTGAGCGGTCATGAGCAGGTTTTTCCTAACTCGTAGGATCGATGTCAATAGCTTTCATATTTCTTTTGCACATGCCTTTGTACCGCAAGTGCGGTCTGCCCAATGGTTGACTTCCTGACTTAAGAAACCAAAGATTAGATAAGAGTTAGACTATTTTCCATTCTATACACATGACCCAGCCAGTGTAGGTGGTACTGTCGAAGTAGGGTGAACATGCTCAGTAGAGCGCACTTCATCATTCGTTACTTTGTCCACCGACGATATGCTCAAGGTAAAGCGGGTGCTTTTTAAATGAGAAGCATTCAGCTTCCGTTCGTGTCTTGCATGGATGGTCGTCGTTTCGTTGTCACACCGTAATGCATTTAATACCCAGTGCTATATGCCATCATTTTTGACTTCATGGTTAGCTTGTAGTTGCGCCAGACATTAAAGTTCATACAGAACATGACGGCAGCTGCTCTGCTAATCCGCTCATCAATCTCGGTGTCTAACAAAAGGTTATTCGCAATAGTTAACCCAATATACACTCAAATCTCGGTACTATGCCACCTCGTTACTATGCCACTCTCGCTACTATGCCACTTTTGCTCAGCCCCGACAAAATTCAATACAAAATAAATTTACTATGCCACTCCCTACTCTCGTTACTATGCCACTATTCTGTGACTATTTAAAAGTGCATTTTTGCTCATTTTACGCATATAGTCAGCCGGTTTCAAGGTCAAACACGCGATGTTTCCCCCTGACGCCAGCTACAACAAGCCAATCACCTCACGCAAAACGACAAACCTCTTTCGTACTCTTGCTTTAAGTATCGATAGATAGACCCACGAAAGCGAGCGCACAAACAGACACTCACAACAGTGACATCGTTATTTTTCAAACTATTCAGCCCATAATGTCAGCTCAGAAACGCAAGCGAACCGACTTTACGCTGAAGTAGAAGCTCGAGATCATCGATGCTGCGAAGAAGGAGCCGAATCAGTCCAAGTTGGCGAGGGAGATTAGCAAGAAATGGGGCATCGAATTTAAGAGAACCACCGTGAAGGGCATTCTCAGCCAGAAGGATGCAATTGAAGCTGCAATCAAAGCGCATGAAGCTGACGCAGTTGGTTGGTTAGACAGCTTCAAGAAGCGCAATGGCGTCACGTTCAAGACAGTGCAGGGCGAAGCTGGAGCGGTGGATTCCCAATCCCTTAATGATTGGCAGCAGCAGGTTCTCCGGCCCTTACTCAGGCAGTTCTCTGCAGATGAAGTCTTCAACCTGGACGAGACTGATGCAAGCGTGTGATCGGCTAGACAACGAGATGAACGAGATCCGACGAAAGAAGATGCGTCAGCCGACGATTTCTGAGAGCTTTGGACTGATCGATTGAGCAAATAAATGATGGACTTGAGAAAATAAAGCCGTTTTTACAAAATCTCGTTACTATGCCACTCTCGCTACTATGCCACTCTTGCTCGGTCCCAACGGGTGGCATAATACTGAGATTTGAGTGTATGCGAAATGTCGTACTGGCTCGAGCTGACAGATTTTAACAGTGATGATGCGATGGTGATTCAGTCCCTTGACAAATCAAATGGTATTGTTCATGCTAATTTTTAACACAAAGTCTTCATATGCTGATGAAAAGCAGTCAATTAGCGATTGAAGTTGCTCTTGGGAGTGATCAATGATGGTTGCATCGTCGGTAAACATCAGATCACGGATTACCACATTTCGCACCTTCGTTTGTGCTCACCAACGGTCCTAACATTGTCATCGCATCGTGTACGTAGGTAAATACCTTCAAAAATAATATATTGTTCTGGTCCTAAAAGCGTGATTCAGCAGCAGAGTAGGATCGACTGGAATACAGCCGCTAAATTGCATCGAACGCTTCACACCAGAGTGGAAAGACAAAACGAGTTCAAGCAGTCTTGGATGACAGCTTATAAGATTAAGCATTCTGAAAAGACCTTTCATACTATTGTAGTCGATACCTTCGCTAAATCAACAGAAACTGCTTATATTGTCACAGGCTGTCCATTACACTTTTCTTGAAGTTGTCTCATGGAGATAATGTTAATGGTTGATCTTGCCCAGCGGAATCCAAATAGTGGGACACAATTCTCTTATCAGCATTGTATCCACAATCCATGAAGTAGCTGTAGTAGAGTGATTCTACAGTGTTTATTGAGTGCTGGTGGGATTGCGTCATCACCAGGGGCCTTTCCCCTCGCTAAGCGGTCGATCGCTCTATTGAGCCCATAAAGAGGAGGTGGAGTGCCTAGGTATTAAATGGTTGATAAACGCTCAATATTTTCAAATACATGCGGTTAAAGCGTGCTATGCCTCGAGTAGAGATAATGAGTAGTGCTCAACCCATTCTTCCAATGTGGTTAGTTTGGTCGACAATCGCATTACCAGATATTAACTTAATTAGCCATTTAAGTTTGTTCGGATCGCTGGCTCTTTGAACTCATCCTCCATACCGTGAAAATTATAAGCATTCACAGTAAATTGGATATTGAGGATGATTTTAGCTTAATAGTCATTTGCACACAGCCTAGCAGTCTACTGAACCTTATTTTTAGCTGCTACTATCAGTCGTATATTTTCATCTCTTGGATTTTGTTTGAAATTTCAAAATGCTGACCGTTTCTCGTCGAGGATAGCAGTCAACGATGAAGATTTGGCTTCTTGCAAGTCGCTCGTTCGCGCTTTCGTCAGACCGTAAGCAGGTTTTAAGCGATTTCCAGTTTTAGGAGGCGGAATCTCGTGGAGTCATTTGGCTGAGAGCTTGCTGGAATCACACAGCAAGATGAGGTTCATATACAAGACGGACATCAAGCATTAGCTTACTAATCAATGTTGTTTGGTGAAATCTAGTTTAGTGAACCTTCAGTTTTACACAATCCAATGAATGGTCAGTGTCATACTCTACGTTCTGTGAGGAATATACTTTTTAAATCAGCGTACCTAACATAATTAACATCGACCTGACGCGAGTGCTTTAACCGAAAATGTTTCTAAGAGACTTTGTTTTGGCTTTATTTAAAAAGCCTTACGAACAAAAAGACAGAACTATGCTCAGAGTTCTAAAAGGAGTTGTTCAGTTTGCTCTAATCTACTCAACCCGAACTATCCTTGACAATTTGGCTAATATTCGTACTCCGCACCAACTCTAACATTGAAATTCCCCAATAACACAACACAGCTTCTGTATGACACGCTTTGAAGGACTTTTATGAAATGATGACAAAGAGCGACTATTTCAGCAGGTGTCACAGAAAGCGTCGTTGTATAATCGTTGACTACATATTTAGAGTTCAAATCGAGTCACATCGCACTGCTTCTAGGTTCTGCTACTTTTAGTTAGCTGTTTAGTTAGGCAAACTCGATTCTATGGGGGGAGAGAAGGTGTTGTAGGGACTGACTGGCAGAGAGGAATCATAACACCCATCTACAAAGGTGGAGCTCGTTCTGATCCAGCAAATTACCGCTATATTACACTCCTTCCAGTGATATCAAAAGTGATGGAGCGAATTGTGTGCGAAAGCATTGTGAGTCATCTCGAAGCCCAAAACTTGTTGTCCAGAGAGCAACATGGATTTCGGAAGTCTCGTTCTTGGTTGACTAACCTACTGGAGACAATGGACGACTGGACGCAGGCAGTGGATGATGGTGGTTGCGTGCATGCGTGTTACTTGGACATATCAAAGGCGTTTGATCGCGTGGACCATTCCATACTCCTGAGCAAGCTGCTCGATGTTGGTATTAATGGGTGCCTTCTTGCCTGGCTGAGAAGTTACCTTCTTGATCGCAAGGCAACTGTACGTATCGATGGTGTGATGTCTGGGGAAATCGAAGCCACTAGCGGTGTCCTACAAGGTTCGGTATTGGGTCCGGTTCTCTTTTTTGTCTACATCAACGACCTTCCGAAATTTGTCACATCCAAAATGGTTCTCTTTGAGGATGATGTCAAACTTTGGGTGCGAATCATGTCAAGCGTGGACTGTTTGCGCTTACAAAGCGATTAGGATATATTGAACAGGTGATCGGAGCGAAATAAACTTCCATTCAACTTCCGAAAGTGTAAATTGTTGCAAATAGGCAAAGATTTCCCATTCTCATACAACCTTGCATCAAATCAACTGGAATGGACAACCAAAGAAAAAGACCTAGACGTATGGATTAGTAGAAGACTTAAGAATAGCATGCAATGCGAAGCAGTGTACAACCGAGCTAGCCGCATGCTAGGTATGCTTCGGCGTATTTTCGGACGTTTTCCCGTGAATCATTCTCCATGCTCATCAATACGTATATTAACCCGGTGATGGATTACTGATGGATTACTCAGTGCAAGCTTGGGCACCGTGGCTACAAAAGGACATCAAGCTGCTCGAGAGGATTTATCACAGAGCAACTAAAATGGTTGGCTGCCTCCGCAACCTACCATATGAGAATCGACTTGAGCATCTTAATTTGGATACACTGCTTCGCAGACGGGTTCGATTTGATCTAATCCTAACTTACAAAATAATGAACTCAAAGGCGCACACTCTGAGGCATCTATTTCGCCTCCGGTCAAGCCATGTCACACGTACTCACCCACTGGCATTTGATATTCCACATTCCCACCGGAACTGCCGCCGGTTCTTCTATTCGGTGCGCGTTTGTTTCTTTTGGAACTCCCTACCGTCAGATGTTGTCCAATCATCTAGTGAAAGGATTTTCAGGAACAAATTGGATATATGCGTAGTAATTCCACCCTACATCCCGTTTATATAACATGATCTTTTTCCAAACGAATATTTGTTTTTTCATCATACCGCGACAATACATGACATTTTTTGTAACTACAAAACTGTCGATCTTCCTAATGCCTCAATTTATTTTGTATATATATATATATATATTTATTGTCCTTATACGAATATCCTGTGGTGTTGTACAGCTACAAGCTTTTTTATACCATAAATTGTTGAATCTATACAGTCAAGGCTCACCAAGGCTCCTTTCTTTCCAAAAAGATGAAATATCTTACCTTTATAATACCAATGTCCAACAGACGCGTCTCTTGTAAAGCATCAACATTGTTAGTAGGGCACCCTCTGTTGTATAGACAGTGAACGAACTATCGATTAATCGACCAATCAAGATTGATGGTGAGTTCAAATTATGATTTTCACTCACTGTGATATTCACGCATTCCCTCACTTGTGATACTCTTTGCATTCGGTGAATAGACGAGTTCAGCAACGGTTGTGTTCTCTCTAACCACACGGATGGGCCAACACTAGCAAACCACAGACATAACAACTTGGCGACGGGAGAAAAGAACCTACAGATATAAAAACTTGGCGACGGGAAGAAAAGAACCCAGCAATTCGAAATGGCAATCACAGCAGAAGAAGTAAAATCAATACTTCAGCAACAGCAACGCCAATTCGAAGAAGCTCAAGCCCGTTTGATACAGACACTTGAAAAATCTGAGTGTCTTTTCTGAAGACAAGAAGACTGACGTACAAAACCCAGCGGTGGATGCAATCATCAACAGCATCCCCGAATTCAATTACGACCCAGAAAGCGGTCTCACCTTCGAATCTTGGTTCAAGAGATTCAAATATATTTTTCAATCCGACCTCAACAACGCAGATGATGGTCGAAAAACGAGACTGCTGCTGAGAAAACTGGGCACGTTGAAACATGAGAAGTTTCCAAATTCATTTTGCCAAAATCCTCAAGTGCATTCACTTTTGACCAGATTGTACAATTGCTAGAAATCTTTTGTCAACAGTCTTCTTTGTTTAACAGACGATATAACTGCATGAAATTGGTCAAGGAGGATTGCGATGATTTTGTGACTTATGCGGGAAAAGTTAATAGAGCGTGTGAACAGTTCAAGTTCAAAGATATGACTGAAGACCAATTTCGATCGCTGATATTTGTATGTGGTTTGCAGTCAGAGAAGGATCAAGAGATTCGCACGAGACTACTGTCGCAACTCGATCAAGATCCAAACATCAACATGATGTCAGTCACAACCGAACGCCAGAGACTGCTAAATTTGAACCGTGACACTACTCTGGTCGAACAAAACCCCTGCCAGAATGAGCCGGTAGTGTTAGCCGTCAAGCACCAAAGTAGCCGGCAGAATGATCATCGTGTCGATCAAGACGCCAAGCCCCCATCCCAGTGTTGCCAATGTGACGGATGGCATTTTGCGCGTTATTACCCATTCAAGAAGCACCGATGCCAGAAGTGCAACAGAAATGGGTATAACGAAAACTACTGCCGCACATACTATTTTAAGAAATCAGTGTTCAATGATCCCTATCCTGTCTTCGCCAACTTCAAGACCCCAGAAGATGGAAATTCAGTGGAGGAAGAGCCGCCTCAAATTAATTCCGCGGAATGCAAACCAAGAAGGTGGACAGATCGAAGACGTGTTCCAGTAACCACACCACAACCAAGCTTGAACGGGGAGGTGTTAGGAGAGCACCCTCTGTTGTATAGACAGTAACCGAACTATCGATTAATCGACCAATCAAGATTGATGGTGAGTTCAAATTATGATTTTCACTCACTGTGATATTCACGCATTCCCTCACTTGTGATACTCTTTGCATTCGGTGAATAGACGAGTTCAGCAACGGTTGTGTTCTCTCTAACCACACGGCTGGGCCAACACTAGCAAACCACAGACATAGCAACTTGGCGACGGGAGAAAAGAACCTACAGATATAACAAACATCCAATAGTAGCTATATTAACTCATTATTAATGACAGCTGATTTTTTACGTCTGAGATGTTCAAGTTGTGGCCACGAAATCCAAGAAGCACAGACCTGAGTTTCCAGTTTCCCCATTCCAAATCTGACCTTTTCATGTTGGTATTGTTTTTCGCTGGCGCGGAAAAAGCAGTCTGCTTCTCGGTTAATTTTTAATACCCATGAACCGAGTAAGGAAAGCAGACAGTGGCGGGACGGCACCGTATCGATGTGGAAACCCAGCTTGAGGCAAGTTGTAGCTGTTCAATGAGACCACCGTCAAAAGTAGCCCCGGGTGGTGAGCTGAAGAAGAAATTAGCTTTATTCGTATACACAAATTTTTAGCAACTACAACAAGTTCGCTACAAAATTATAAAAAATCAACACGTCTCGACAACAGGTTACAGATTGTCAAAATAAGATGTTTCTTGTTTGTCTAGTTTGATTACTTCAATAAATGATTCAGTTTTTTCATAAAAAAGCCGTAGAGGATCCTTTTTGGGCAGAAGTTTCACGGTTACTCCCGGTATCTCGTAATTGGGCAACACAGTGCGCGTCCAAAATTGTCCTCCGTGGATATGAAAGCATGATGAACTAGGCAAACAGATAGCGTTAGAAATATTCATTTGCATACATTTCTATCACACACCCCACAACCTGGTTCGTGCTGTTTGCACTCATAAGTTAGGACAGCACGATCAGAATTTGCATGCCTTGACACAGTGGAGGAATGATAAGCAAGGTTTGCGCTTGTATGCCACTGCTTCAAGGCATGCGGAACCTGATTATGCTGTCCCAACTCATGAGTGTGATTGAAATGCATGCAAACGAGTATTTTTGTTCATGATCATGGGTTTAACCCCATCTACATGTGTCTTGGCACATATGATTGAACAGGTTGGCCGTACCAACCTTACCCAACAGTGGAATAGAAGTGCAAAGATAACGTTAAAATTTAACGAAAAATTAGTATGAAAACCATTGGACAATTTAAATTTTGAAGATCCAACTTTATGCCAGTCGAGCCAGTTTTTATCCTTAATAGCTGAACTTTGGGTTATGAATTGGAATGGAGGGTCCTCCTTAATGATGCAGAAGCTTTCGCCAGAGCATTTAAATATGGAGGGCTAGATGTTGCCCATGTAGCAAGTGCTCCATTTCCACGAACCATCAGCACAAATGGGACAGCTAGGCTGATAAATTTGGACAACAATGCCATCGCCGGAGTTATCAGGACGAAGTTGAGTACAACATAAAACTACCTAAGAGTCCGATTCCGGATTTTTCCATGAGATTGACTTATGAAGCCTTTTGAATGTTTGGATACAGTAACAAGTCTTTGAAGGTTTTCCTTCCAATATGTGGACCGCCTTCATAGATGTACGAGCTCCACCTACCCGATTCAAACTGACTTTGAGACGCCAATCACTCGACTTCAACCATTCCAACATCAGTGTAAACAGTTCCTCTTTAACAACGTCGAAACCGATAGAGGTTCAGCTTTGCTCTGAGACCGAAGGGAATAACCGATATCGAATAGTTAGCTGTATAATAGAAAGCACTCCACAGAAAGACCTACTTGATTACTGAAACGTGTCACATTCCTGTTGATTCGCAAAATAAGGTAGATCGAATACGCATCAGAAATAACCTCAGGCGTAGCATTTGATCAAAGGAAACGTGAACAGCATATTACTTTGGTTTGGAGCGTTGACCAGACGTCATGGTTCATTGAACCCTATTACACAGTGGCTTCAAAGTCAAAGTTTGTTTACTATTTTAGCTAATTAAATCTACATGCTCTAAAACCGCTGGGGTCAGCGAGGCGATCACAGACAACGATGGTATCTTAATCAACAAAGAGTGCCGAACAATACAGTGAGCAATTTATTTGGCAAGCAGCAGTCGACCCGTTTTTTCGAACCCAAGTCGGTTGATTTGATTCATCTAAACGAAAAAAATTTGTATTGGCTCAATGAAGAGGTCTAAGGGAATTGGCCCAAACGGATTGGCCTGTTCTGTTAAAAGATGGCAATACCTTATGAAAAAAATAGTTGACTTTTACCATCAGATATGGAGATAGAATCTACTCCCCATCATTGAGGGGCGTACTTCATGTGTCCAGCTAGAGGTTCGATTACATAATAAATCTTCAGCAAGTCCTAGAATGTCGCCACACTTATAGGCAGCCATGTGTACCGATTTGTCTTGATTTTGATGGTCTTCGATTTAGTTTACAGAAACGCATTGGATAGTAACTAGTTGAACAAAGATTTTATGCAGAAGTAAGCAACATATTTCGGGTAGAGTATTACAATATTTCTGGGCGTGTAAAGACGTATTTACATAACCAGATTTCAGCTATCATTTACAGAGCAACGGTAGCGTTTGATAACATGGATGTATGCGGAAGCAAAGTCTGTTCCAAAAACGCACCGGCATTCTGCAAGGTAACAATTTCTCGCGGTTTTAGTACACAAGCTTGAAACAGGGACACTGAGCAATGGAGAAATAAGACGTCTGCGGGTCTGTTGTCTCTGCACCATCGCTGGAGCTAGTTGGCGCGATCGGAAACGTAACGCAACTATCCACAAACGAATCTCTGTTAGCGACGCATACATCGAAAAACAAATTACGAAGCGCATTTTGAATGCTGTTTCGATTGTTACTCCTAGCTCGGTACGTCAGAATTTTACTCACGTGCTTTGGATCTGTGAACATGTTGCCTCATTTTGACACTCAGGACTAATGAATGTGGAATATTCTGGCTAAGGTTTCCACACATTGCCTATATGTTTTATTGTCACGCCGGATGTTTAACTTAAGGCACAATGGCACAAACAACCTGATCATCAACTATAAATATATGAATGTGTTGAGATGCTAAATAACCAAATTAGCATATTGCCACCACATCACAAATAGACAGCCAAAGGAAAGCCGTATGGTCAAGCGTCGTCGACAAGGTAATGGCAAGTTTGCTCAGCATTGTGTATCGACAAGCAACGCGTTCTGCCAGGCACGATCACAACAAGTATTGGGAATAAAATATTCATTTGCATGCTTTTCCGTCATTCACACCCCACGACCGGTTTCGTGCTGTTTGCGCTCATCAGGTAGGAACAGTAAGATCAGGATCCGCATGCGCTTGAAACAGTGGAAGAATGGTAAACAAGGAGCGCTTGTATGCCACTGTTGGATAATGCTGGTACGACCAACCTGTTCAAAGCATGTGTCGAAACACATGTTAAATGGGGTTAAACCCATAACCACGAAACAAAATATTCATTTGCATGCTTTTCCGTCATTCACACCCCACGACCAGTTTCGTGCTGTTTGCACTCATCATGCTTTGAACAGGTTGGCCGTACCAGCCTTATCCAAGTATTGGGAATGTTTAGATAAAGAAATGGAGAATGCTTCGAGTAGCGGCCAATTTGGCTCACTCTTCCGACTGATCCGTATTACTTCGGGCCGACGAAATTCTACCGAACACCCACTTTGCGATTTGAGCGGCTCACCGCTTTGCGAACAGGACAAGCAAGTGAAACGCTGGGCTGAGCATTTCAGCATGTTGCTAAATCGGCAGGCGCCACTGACGGCACTACCAACGGCTGTAGCAAGCGAGACATAAAATGTTTCCTGAGATCACCCAACGCTCGAAGAAATCATCGGAGCCATCGGCCGACTAAGAAACAACAAGTCCCCTGGCGAAGACAGCGTCCTCCTGAGGTGTACACGGCCTGTTCTTCCGTTCTGATTGAACCACTGCATGATTTGTATCACAAGATATGGGAACTAGAGGAGCTTCCACGCGACTGGGGCACTTCACTCTTGATCCCCATCTTGAAGAAAGGTAATGCCTCATTGTGTGACAACTACCGTGGCATGGCATAGTTTTATTGTCATGCCGGATGTGTTTAACGTAGGGCACAATGGCACAAACAACCTGATCATTAACTATAAATATATGAATGTGTTGAGATACTAAATAACCACATTAGCATACTAGCCACCACATCACAAATAGACAGCCAAGGGAAAGCCGTATGGTCAAGCGACGTCGACAAGGTAATGGTAAGTTTTCTCAGCATTGCGTATCGACAATCATCCGCTGCAAGCGAACCCAGTCAAGATCAACCGGCGGTGTTACTGGCATGCGCATGACCAAAATTATTTACATTACTTTACTTAAATAAAGGGTCGCCGATGGCATTTCCACGTTTAAAGGATCCCTGTCCACCAGCTTTGAAGATCTCAACTGCCTCAACTACAGACGCTGCATATAAGGCATACACACCACCTTTCAAGACCCAATGAGCAGCATGTTTCTAACATATGTTCAGTCCAAGCCTCTACGAATATCCCCTCCATAATACTAGCCAATAAGACAAAAGCACGAATTGAATGTACTGACTATCGTGGGATATACATATATAGGCTTGAGATAGCATCAATATTTTTAACATCACATGGCGTTCATCCCTACACTTAATAGCCTTGATGCTGATACATACCGTTTGTCGAAAACGTGTACGTACAGTACCAAGTTGGTCATACGTCTGTGTAATCAATCGAACTTATGCATACTGTACCAACTATGCTTGTAAATTAATGCAGATGCCGCGGGATCTGGTCAAGTTGGTGATAGAAGTGTTGATCTTAGACTGCACTCGCAGAGTGGATCCAAGTCGACAGCCGTCTTCACGCAATAGGATCATGGGTTGTTCAAGGGAAGTTGATATCATGATGATAACGAAACCTACTTCTGGTTGTTACCCACTATGTGTCATTATCATCATCATGAGCATTCGGTACATGCTACCGGTATGCTGTCCCTGATGATTTTGAAATACTACCTTCCATCTTGCTGAGCGCTTATGTTGCCAAACAGTAACACTTACTTTTCTTTACTTTTGTGCGGCTGGCTCCACGGGTGGATTAGCCGGCTTCATTGATGTCTCGGATCGCATTGAGGCATCATCATGAAGTTTCTTGGGGATAGTGTACAAGTGATGTCCCCAGCACCACTTGGTGTTTGTTCGAGTACACCTCTCTAGCCTTTGCACAGCCAAGTGCAACCTACAAGGCAGCAGGGAGTTGGCAGATAAACGCGCTGTGCGCCAGTTATCTACCTACGGGGCTTCTCTCCGAATTTTTCCTCGGGGTTTTCTCCCGAAGCCTTTCCCGCAATCGGGTGACCCACAAGGCAGTGGGGGTTTGGAGTCAGGGTTTTCCTTCCCCTAGATGGATTGCTAGTAGCTGACGAGCTCCATCTGCCCGGAGCAAACTGGTTTTAAGGCGCCAGTCACCCGCCTTCGCCCCTTATCCTGTCAGTAAGAGCAGTTCCGCCGGGCTTGTGAAAGCCACTCGTGCAGGCCAGGAGTTGGACTTGGTTGTCAGAGGCTATTTGAGACGCACGCCACGCGGGAGCATTTTATAGATAGTAGGTGGCTCATTCCTACTACCACCCCCGGCTGCGACAACCTTTGGAACCAAACAGTAACACAGATCCACGAGAAACATACTGGTTTTGCATTTACTGAGTTTGTAATGATCGAATTTTTCCATCATTTACTAGGGTAACGCCTGCGTTCCCGCCTAGATATCGAGGTCTTCCTAAACGTTTAAACGGCATTCAATTCAATGGATTGCGGGAGTGGAAATGGAGGTTGAGATAGATTGCCCATAATTATACTTCTATTTTGTGAAGCAAATCCTCAACTACGTTTCTACTCTACTATAGTTATCCTCACTTCCCAACTCAGATGGTATGAAAGCACAAGCCTGATCCAGGCAAAGTGCCGCACAGTCAGAGACTGCACGTGGGCTAAGATACTGTCAGGTTGCCCAGGCCTAGACAGATATGAGGGGGGAAATAGAAATAGTAGTGAGACTCCAGCGTGTTTCAGCATGCAGCTCACTACCGTTGGCCAATCAATTTAGCACGATGTTAGCCGCACAGCACATAAATGCTGCACGATTGCACTCAGATAGTCAATCTTAACATGCAATTCCCTTTTAACGCTGATCGACGACGTTCTACGATAAGAGTTAGTACGTCTTAGGAAGCACCGGAGTCGAATTTATGCCGAGACCTACGATTTAGAGTATGCATATGGCATTGCTCTTAAAAGATGGGCATCACATAATGCTACAAGTCGTGGATTGCATGACACTTGAAGCTAGAAATTATGGCAACCGATTTTCACCCAAATCTTAGCATGTGGGGTCAATCTAGAACTAGCCAACGAATTCGTTTATGTCGGTAGTCATGTTGAGGACGAAAGCCCCCAGCGTTTATACAAGGCGAGCGAAGCGTTTGAGAACCTACGCCATTGAGGCGACGAGACTATGTTGCCATTCATCACAAGGCTGGATCCAAAACGGCGCACCTTCAACGGGGCTAAAATATTGGCAGGTAGCCAGGGCCTAGACAGATATAATAGGAAACGGTAGTGTAACTAGTGTTTAGCATACAGCTCAGTACTTAAGTTCTCATCATCATCATCATCATGAAGCACAAATCTGGAGCCAGACAAAGTGCCAAGTAATATGAAGCAGGAAAAGCAGATAAGCAAGCGCGTGGAAAAGGGAAAGCAGGCAAGCGGAATACGCAAAAGCAAATGCACAAAAAGCAGCTTGTTTTTGTAGTTTCACTGCATGCGATTTTTTGGGTTTTTTTTGTTTTTTTTATGTAAAATAATACCGAATAAAAAATTATGACACACATAATAAAATACACTGGCGCCACTGACTTCGGTTTGTAGCCATATCGCGTAAGGTTTCCAGCCAACTATTAGGTGGAGCTTTTGGACCCCACCCAGGCAAACGAATACGCCCAACTGAGCCTAGCGCTACGGTGAGTTTCTTCATCCCAACGCGCCACGTCATGGACTGGCCACCCGATCTTTTCTCCCAGCTTCTGCTAGGCTCTGCGAATAAGGCGCGGTACGGTAAACGGTGAGTAGGCATTCTTAATACATGTCCCAACCATCGCAAGCATCAGAATTTCTCTCAGTCCGTGGCCACCTGGTCCTAACACCCACTTGCAGACATCTATATTTGTAACACGATGCTGCCACCGAATGCGAGCAATTCTACGCAGGCAACGGGTATCAAAAACAGAAAGCCGACGGACATCTTCCGCTCGGATAGACCAGGTTTCGCAGCCATAAAGGAGTGTAGCACGCACCACTGCGTTGTACACTCGGCCTTTAGTATGGAGTGAAACATCGCGTCGACGCCACAGGTGGCGAAGGTTAGCAAACGCTGCACCCGCTTTGCGAACACGATGTGAGATCTCGTCCTCGACACAACCGCCAGAGGAGATACAACTGCCAAGGTAAACAAAGCTGTCGACCAATTCAAGATTGACATCGCACACAGTTAGGTTTGGAAGAGAGCCGCTCCAATCCTGGGTAAGTGTTTTACACTTGTTAGGCGCAAAGCACATGCCATACCTTGAAGCTTCAAGTGCCAGGCGGTCCAGGGCTTGTTGCATTATATGAGGGTCATCTCCCAGAAGTGCGATGTCATCGGCATACTCTAGATCGGTCGCTCGCTCACCCGGCAGAAGTTCAACACCTGTGCCCACCAGGCCAGCTAAAGCTTTTCTCAGGACATCGTCGATCGCGAAGTTAAAAAGGAACGGCGAGATAGGGCAGCCCTGCCGCACCCCGCTGGAGATATTGAACGAGGACGACAATTGTCCGTACGCTCGAACCCTGCCCGAAGTTTGGCAATATAATGCTTTCAAGATCCAAACAAACTTCTCGGGCACTCCATGTCTCAGTAGACAGTTCCAAAGACTTTCACGATCGAATGCCGCTCGGACGTCAAGGAATACCACGATAGTTGGTTTACGAAAAGTGTGGCGTTGCTCCAGTAACTGACGGAGTGTGAAAATTTGATCTATGCACCCTCGGCCGGCACGAAACCCAGTTTGCTCCTCACGGATTTGCTCTTCCCGTTTGGTACTCAATCGGTGAAGCAGAATGGACGCCAGTATTTTAGGAGCTACTGAAATGAGACTGATACCCCGATGATTTTCACAGGAATCGCGCCGTCCCTTTTTGAAAATCGGAGCAATTACTGATTCTCTCCAAGGGATCGGAACGCGTTCCTCAGCCCATATGTTGGCGAACAGCGCTTGAAGTTCGCGAACTAAAGCGAAACCGCCATCTTTGAACAATGACGGAAGCAAGGCATCAGCACCTGATGCCCGATGGCGCTTAAGGCTCCGGACTACACTGTAAATCTCTGATTGAGTCGGAGCCTCAAGAGAAATCGACCACGGGGTACAGTGTTCCGTATTCTCGAAATCAGTGGGTGCAGAAGGCCAGTTAAACTGTGCTTCAAAATGTTCTGCCCATCGCTCCATGCGTCTGTGCATGTTAAAAACTGGCAAACCATCTGCTTCACGTATCAACTCACTGATGCCTGGTCGCCCGCTTCCAGTTGTTCTGATGAGTTGGAACAATTTTCTGAAATTGCCTACAGCTGCCGCAGATTCCATTTCCGTAGCCTTAGAACTCCACCAACTTTCCCTGTCGGTTCTCAAACTGGCAACCAGTTTACGTTTAATAAGCCTTCGTGACGCATCATGTATGCTATCAGCAGAAAGCAACCGACGTTGGTCCATTAATTGGAGAGAATTCGCAGAAACCCAGTGCTGAGCTACACGGGAAGTCAACCCACAACTATCCAACGCGACTGTTTCCAAGGAGGTTTGAATCCCACTCCATTGGTCATCGATACTATTTTGGGGAACTGTAGACAGATGCAGACTCAAATTGGCCTGAAACCCTCGGAGAACCGGGAGATCGTTAAGCCTAGCAACATTCAACTGCCTTGCAACATTTCTACGTTTCCCACCAAAACGCATCGAGAGCTTAGCACAGACTAACGCATGATCGGACTCTAGACAGGTGCCCCAGTAGGAGCGGCAATCTTGCACACTCCCTCGCCAGGAGTAGCTGATAGCAATATGGTCAATTTGCGTGAACAAGGCCGCCGATGGAGATCTCCAAGTGGAGCAGTGGCGCTTCGAATGGCGGAAGTTAGTGCTGGCAAGGTACAGTCTGTGCTCTGAGCACAAGTTAAGCAATCTTTCGCCGTTGTCATTACGATGACAATCGAGACCAAACCGTCCACCCACGAAATGCTCGTTTAAAGATAGACGGCCTACACGTGCATTCATGTCTCCAGCTAGGACAACGATGTCACTCCTCGATGCAAGTCTAATGAGTTCTTGTAATCTTCCATAAAACTCATCCTTGTCACGTTCAGAGCTACAATTAGTCGGTGCATAGGCAGCAACCACAAACAGGTCGCGGGATTGGTTGCGAAATCGGCCTTTTTTGCACGAACCCTGTAGTCTTACTGCACAAAGGCGACTGTCGACTGGGATCCAGTCTAACAGTGCGACCTCAGCTCGCTCACTCAAGACGATTCCGACACCAGCTTGACCAGATACCATGGCATCGTCATCAGTGGACAAACGTAGATAGTGTGACTTACGTAAGTTCGAAGGGTTAGACAATCGTGTAACTGAGCTAGAGTTATGCATGCGTGTTTCCGACAAACAGCACACATCGACGTCGAGGCTATCAAGCGTGCGAGCCAAGGCTGCCTGCTGTCCGATGCTAGCTAAAGTCCGTACATTAAACGCAGCTAATTTGAATGGTACGCGTGGGCGGAAGAACGCTCTGGAGGCATTCGAAGCAGGCAAAATATTCGAAGTAGCTGAATTTGGAAACCTCGATGAACAAGCTGCACTTCTGTCAGGGCTAACCAAAGAACCACAAAACGGAAAACAGTTATTGAAAAAGTTTGCATGCAGTGTGAGATCATGTAAAGCATTTTGAGCAGAGAGCAAAGAGCTTGAGAGCAGAGAGCGTGAGAGCACGGGATCTGTCATTTTTACCTTTATTTTCATAGTTGCTTGTGGGCGTGATACTACCCGGTTGCCCAGGCCGAAGTAGGGGGTTAGCTTAGGGGGCCCCACCCGGAGCCTTTGGCTAAAAAGCCTGAACCACAAGGCAGTGGCTTGAGACTGAGTTTGTCTGACCTCTATCCATCGACCTTCCTGGTATGAGTAGCTCTGCTGGCACCAAAAGGCACCACCCAGTATAGCTCAATGGGTCATGAAGGTACACAAACCATCGCACCACGTTAAGGTCCAGTCTCAGCGCGACTTAAGTTCTAGTGTACAGCGTAGTCATTCCGAAACTTAGTCGAAATAAGCGGGTCCGGCGGGTATCGGCGTCGGAGATCTATTACCTAAGAACTCTTTACAATATACGGAAGACTGTTATAACTAATTGGTCATGGACCGATAAATGCTTATGCTAAATACTTTGCGACAGTCGACAAGCGTTTCAGGTATATCGCAGCACTACTTGCCATACCGCGCCACGAGATGCATCTGGCTTATCGTTCGAGGACATGGTGCACTGCCAAGCCGGAAATATTAGCTTATCTGGTTGGTATGGTATGAAAGCACAAGCCTGATTTAGGCAAAATGCCGCACAGACAGAGACTGCACATGGGCTAAGATACTGTCAGGTTGCCCAAGCCTAGAAATGAGATGCCAGCGTGTTTCAGCATGCAGCTCACTACCGTTGGCCAATCAATTTAGCACGTTAGCCGCACAGCACATAAATGCTGCACGATTGCACATCCATGGTCCATAAGATCCACTTAAATGGTGGTAATATGCATGCAAACATACGCCAGTGGGACTAATGTAGCTTACTGCGTATGCATTATCATTGTGATTTCATAGAAAAATAAATAAAATCGCATAAAATGGAGCCAGCGAACAAGCTGAATACAATAGGCATTTATACATATAATCTAGCATTATTGTCGATTATTTTTTCCAATTTTAGGTAAAAACCCTTGTGCAAGTCGCCGAACTTGACTTCAATTTGATTGCACCCTAATTCACTTTCCTGAAATTGAAAATATGAATGTATGTAAGAGAGCACAAGCCAGATCCAGGATGTTAGTGAGACTCCAGTGTTTCAGTATGCAGCTTAATACCGTTGGACAATCAATTTAGCGCGGTGCTAGCCGCACAGCACAAAAGTACTCACGATTGCACATCCATGCGAAATTGGAAACATGGTTCTCAGGAAACTTGTTTGAAGTTAAATTAGACAGTGCATCAACTCGAGGTTCGTTGCAGATACAGCAGGATTACAAGCCACATATTCTGACTTATCGATATTTCTGAAAACAACCTCAGAAAACTACTACACAACTTCGATGTGAGGATCGTTGGACATACTCAGCCGAAACGACAAACCACCGGTTGAACGCAACGAGTCAGGCCTGCCAATTTTTGATCTTGGTAAGATGATTACACGGAAAAGGTACCTCATGCAATTGCAAGAACAAAATCACCCACTAGCAGAGATTACTGTTGTAAAATGAAATAGTAGCTATTCAACCGAACAGTATGATGTATGAAAGCACAAGCCTGATCCAGGCAAAGTGCCGCACAGTCAGAGACTGCACGTGGGATAATATACTGTCAGGTTGCCCAGGCCTAGACAGAGGATAAACATTAGTAGAATAATAGTACAAAATGGATTCCGTCGCGCTTCCCAAAGTTGACTTGAATGCATCCTTAATGTACTAGTTGATTGATTCAATCAAGTAGACTCGATCGCTTAGTTAAATAACCTAAGTGAAACAGTAAATATGTGCTCACATGATAAGATGGCTGATGGACAACTCGGTATTCCACAGAGCGAAGTAAATGAAATATGGGATAACATCAACTACAAATTTAGGATGAGTTAAACCTAAGCTAAACTGAGAAATAGGTGTCAATATCGAAGGCGACTATCTTTATTAGGACAGTAGACCGGTGAGTTTAATGCCCGGTCGTACAGGTTATAGATCAGCAAAAATATAGCCATAAATTTCTTTCCGCTCGAAATAATAGGCGTTGTACTGCTTCAGTGGACGTCAGAATTGTTGGGTTTGCGTTAACAGGATGGATTGTTACAGCCAAATTATCATATTTTGCTAGGCGTGAACTCGTAAGCCACCGCGGGGCAAGGCTGCAACTACCAACCTGTTAAAATATATTTGACAACACAAATAGATTGGTGAACCAGATCCGTATTGGCATATTTCGATCACATATCTCGTTTCGTGTTTTGCAATCATGGACATCACATTCAGAATCCAAATGCCTTGAAACAGTAATAGAACAAACTTTATGTTTGATGACTGTAAGTGCGGAAAGATATCAAATGCTTTTAAGCAAAAATGCTGTAGTCTGCACGTGGGTTTAGATCATTGCAACATTTGTGAAAGTCCTGACGGCAGATATTTTCATAAAATACTGTTGAAGATTTTTGCATGTTTCAAATGAGCTGTCCAGACAAAATCGCTGATATTAGCGTTTGATGACCGCTTTCCATAGCATAACAGACATCGCGTTTGTTAGCAACTCATTGTCTCAAAATTAAAGCTTTTAATTCCATATCCACCATGTTTAGAGGCAAACAAAATAAAAACACCAATCAAAATTTATTAAATTAGGTAGCAGGTTTGATTTTAGATGAATTTCCAGTTTTGTTTCGTTTATTGTGCTTTTTGGCGAATCTCATATTGCGAAGAAATTTTGGATCGACCTGGAAAAATATGTTAAAAAGAACATACCCCTTTCAAGGAAGGATATCGCTGTTTCTTAGGTCTAACGATTCCATTTCTGTGTTGCTTACGATCTAGACGATCGAAAAGATGATTGAAACATACTTTGATTATGACTAGTGTGGTTCTTGCTCTTCGCCATTTCTCACGCGACGAATAACAAATGAAGCGCCAATTCACATCCAACAACTTTTCATGTTCAAATGGGACGGAAAACATGTATAAATTGTCATAATGAACAATAATTCATGTATAATTCTAAATGTCACATTTTAGATACAAACGTTAGCCATTATAATGTCATGCGTCATTTTGTTTGAATCAACGAAACACGTTCGCATCTAATCTTGGTGAACACCTCAGCAACACATCTGGTTAAGGTTCCACATCTTCCAAATGTTAAGATAACCGATTTCGATGTCCACGTGTTTTCGGATAAATATATCGGTTCGATTTACATCGCATCAGCCAAACACGGGAACATTATGCTATCGGAATTATTATTAGTGGTGACTATCATTCATCTCTATACGTAGGTCTGAATTTCGGTATAGATTTCATATTATTGCTCTTTCTTACGGTTTTATTATGTATAGAATAATACGCCCAGTACATAGTAATTATTACATATTTGGTGAGCCGGAAAAAATTTTGATTTCACACTAAACATGATATATTTTCTTTTTTCACGCATGATTGGTTAATCGGTCAAAAAATATCATAGTTTTCATCACATATATATCGTAAGTGTGTAAAATATTATCATTAATTTATTATTATTAATTTTCCATAGTTTCTGAGCACGTTAGAGATATTCCGGCAACAAAATATTACTTTGAAAGTTTATTTTTCCCAACTCATTTATGGAATGTTGGATTCAATTGCACTCAATAAGCTGAACTATTTAATATGCCAACTGGTGCATAAGTTAAAAATTCCATTTGCAATGTGTGTTTCGTCTTAGTTGTTCACAAATCGAAAATTTTCAAATCAACTTTCAAAACAAAATTTCGTTAATAATGATAAAGAAACCGAACATGTATTTAGTTACCAAGCTCATAGAAGTGTTCGCCCATAAACCACTGAAAGATTCATAACGATAAGTAGAGTTGGTTATCTGCACAACTTTTGTTTGTCCAACGAAACAAGACTGAGCATCCGTTAAAGGATACAGACTAATGTGAGCGGGAGTCCTCATGGTGTTTTCATCATTGTATATTTTATTACATTAATCCTACATATTTTGTCATTTGTTTTGTTATAATGATACATGTAAATATATACACAATTTGAATATATTATTCACGCTGCTCATGTGTTCTGCTTTGGGACAAGTCTATCGTCTGATTATTTTGGATCTTTATGCCGTATCACGTTGAGAAGTGTGTTCCGATTTGTTGGGTACAATAATCAGAAGGCGTACGCAGTTAGTGGTGAAATATCCGTTGGATCAATCGCTACAACCTCGAAACTTCAGAGCCAAATAAGATTGTTGGTTGACTAGCAATGTCCATATTGATGCACTTCTGAATCATTATCTAATGAAGTGTCTTCCGTTCAAGTGTATGATGCTGTGAGCATACTATACACAAATGCTTGCAGCGTGTGTACCAAATAGCTGGAATTATTATTGTTCAGAACTGCCCCACGAGTCTATTTAATAGGTGATTTTAACCTACCAGGTATTGACTGGGACACTTAGACGACCTACGATAGAATTTCCCAAGTATATCTAGATTGGCTGCATTCAGTGCGCTTTATCAGCACGCAAATGAGAAAACTCAGTACAGAGATGGACATTCACCATCTGTACTGGACCTACTTTTGTCTAAATTTCCTAAGGATGTCCAAAATCACTCTTATGACTCACCTTTGGGGAAAAGTGACCATGTCACCATAATATTCCAGGCATTTCTCTGTTTTCATGAACCACCAGTCAAATACCTGCGTAATCTAAATTGAGTTGACTGGAATGCCGTACGGCTTTCCACTTAACGATGTGACTGGTTCTCGGAAACCAATGACGTCCAAAGTAAATGTTCAGCTATCAAGCTAAATATTGTGAGTCTTCAAGACTCTTACTGCCCTTTTCGACCCGTACGGCAATAACAAACAACCTTGGTGGACGCAACACTATTAGGCGCGACAGACACTGGTAGAGATATACAGCCTTATAAATCTGTAAAAATTGGTCGTGCTATAAGTCTTCCAGAAACAACACGGTAAAGCGGAGGCTTAAGCGAAGCTAGGAAACTTTCCTGGCGAAATCTGCTAAAATGAACAATAAGAAGTTTTTAGTTATGTTTAGTCTAAGGGTAAGACAAGGGAACACATAGGTACAGACAATAACGAATGTCACTTTTTTGGAGCGAAGCGAAGTGCGAAGCGAATTTTCGAAGAGCCCTAACTGCCCTTCGCAATGGTGAACAGTATCAAAGCGAATTTCCGAAGTGCACTTCGCCATAACGAATATTAGCGAATAATCTTCGCTCAACTTCGATGTCCCCCAAAAAATTCGTTTTTCACAAAAAAACCTTGCTATAAATTGCTATAATTTGCTAATATTCGTTTAAATATGCTATTCTTCGCCGGAATAAAACGAATTCCGAAATAAATTATTTTTTGAATATGAAAGAACTTTTATTTGACAAGGGAGGAGTTTTTCATGAGCTTTGGAATTGGAAATAAACAAAACCTTGTTCTCTCAAAGGAAATTAGGCTCCTCCTCTGAGTCGGTCTCTGAGACCGGGGTTCTGGACCTGGACCTGGTGCCGGAACTTGTCCGGCTGCCTCCAGTCAGAGGAGAGTAGGCCCCGGCCGTTAGCTCCTGGGTGTCGACAAACTCGACATCCTCAAGGTTGGCCTCAGGGTCATCCTGGTCTTTGAGCTGCTGCTGACTCTGAGTGCTGGTACCTTCGCCATTGGTGAACTCCTGGATGCGGAGCTTCATCCTCTTCATGCAGGGGAGCACTTCATCGTAATTGTCATGAATCTAGACGAGCTCCTGGACACTCTCGTTGTTCAGAAGGCTTCAGGTGGGCTTGGTCACGAGTCCAGCTTCCGAGAAGACCCTCTCTGATGAGGCCGAGGTAGCCGGGATGGAGTAAACCATCCTAAAAGAAAATGAGACAGGTTGAGTATTTTGTATTACGTTCCAGGTGTGCAAACGTTAAACTATTATTTCGAAGTATAACAATACTATATCAAAGTATAGCAATACTACATCTAAGAATAGAAAATAATATATCGAAGTATAGCGAATAATATCGAAGTATGGCGAAGTTTAGCGAATATTATAAAGAAGTATGGCGAATAACGAGAATGAATTATAATCCAACGGAAAATAAGTGACCTTTAACTTTGAAACAACTTAATGGGCGACTTTAGCGAGTAGAGGGAGCTTCTTGGCCTTCATCTTCCAGTACTGAAGCACGTCGATGTCCTCCTTTTCCAGGGGAGACGCCATCCACTCATTCATCTCCTGGACATAGGGAGGAACTTGGGCTGGTTGAGACTGGGACTGGGACTGGTCGACGCTGCTAAAGGCCAATTCCGGATCAAGATCAAGATCATGGTGCTCTTGGAGAAAACCTTCAAGATCTTGGCAAGCGGGATCCGGCATCTGAATGGATGGTGGGGCGGCTGGGGCCCAGTTGGCCAACAGCAACTTGATACTCTGCTCGCACTCGTAGAAGAGGTGACCATGAGACCTGGTACTGAGGTACACGGCCTTCTGAGTGGGGTTCAGGTAGTGCGCCATCTGGTAGAGGTCCACGTTCCCGCCCAGCTCGGGAACTCTGATCTTGATCTCCTCCTGGAACTTCTTGATGAATGCCTTGGTGTCATCCTTGAAGTCGGCGAACAGCTTGATCCTGGAGGCGGACATCATGGCAATCTTGGCCATGTCCGGAACGACATGCTGCAGGGTGGGCGTCTCATCTGCCTGGAGACGTTTGCTGACCTCCTTGATCTGCTTGAGGGGCCAGAGGATGTCTTCCAGGTCCTGAAACTACAGCTTGTTTGGAATGAGGGCCGCAAAGTCTGAAGGGGTGTTGGAGACATCATCCTCCAGCGACAGCAGGACCGCCTTGTTCCGGACGATGGATGTAATGGTCATACACATTGAAGACCAGCGGATCTTGCTGTACTGAACGATCTTGATGAAGGGAACTGTAAAGGAATGACTTCTGAACTTCGAAGTTATAGCAAATAATAACGAAGCTTCGCTAATAATATGGCGAAGCTTTGCAAATATAGCGAAGTATAACGAATACCATAGCAAATTATATAGCGAATTATAGCGAATAGTATCGAAGTTAACCGAGTATTGCACTCACTCACCTTCCAAGTCAGCTGCTTCTTCCTCATGAGATCGTTCCTGACCGAAGAACGCTTGACCCCGGTGGCCAGAGCCCTGATCAGCTTGACCAAGTTGCCCAACTCCTCGATCTGCATGGCATACTTGAGGGCGTTGTTAATTGCGTAGTCGACGCAAAGCAAAATCATTTTATTTGCGGATGACATCAAAGTCTGGACTAGCATACGCACGATAGACGATTGCCAAATTCTCCAAAAAGATTTCGAAGCACTTCATAATTGGTCCTTGTGGAACTGCTTATCATTCAACATCCAAAAATGTAAAATGTTGAACGTTGGTAAATCATTCGAATTCACAAACTCTCTGGGATCTCAGCAACTTTCATGTGTTACTGAAGAGAAAGACCTGGGCGTGTGGATTAGCAGTAACCTGAAGTCTTCACGGCACTGTTCTGTTGTATACAAAAGTCCTGCCAAAACTTAGCATTGCTCAGAAGGATCTTTGGTCGTTTCTCAAAGCAGATACTCCCACGTATAATTAACACCCATATCAGACCAACAATGGAGTATGCTGTTCAATCATGGTCCCCGTGGTTACAAAAGGACATGAACTTGCTGCAACGGGTATACCACCGCGCTAAAAAACTGGTGACCGGGCTATACAACGGGCCATACGAGGAGCGGATTGCAACGCTAAACCTCTTTGACTTTGCGTACCGTCGTCTGAACGTTGACTTGACCAGGCGTGCGGACGTATTTTTCGTTGCTCTGACAATTTTGATTATATCTTCGTTGAATCTGCTCGGATTTAGACCATTTAAAGAATTCCGTGTATCACTCGACGATATCTATCGGATTTTATACTTTTCGATCCTGCAAGTTGACTTACAGAAAAGTTACCAGTTGGACGGGAAAACACCAATTTGTTCACACGCACAAAGTTTTTCCCACCACCAACTATCCTACGGATTTTTGTATTACTGCAAAGATCATATTAAGCTACAGGTTTTGATACCTTATTTCGTGTTCTATCTTCTGTGGTTCAAGAGTTATCGCAGATTAATTGTTCAATGCCGAAATCTCGCCAACGAACACATTCAAATCACTCAATCGATAAAGCACCCATTGTCGATCAGCCGGCAAGCCCTATGCAACACACAAACACGCGCGAACGTGTCACGAGATCCACTGCACAGACAAAGAAAAAAAGTCGATCTAGCCGTGACCGTGAAAAGTATTCATTCAACGGCGACACGGAATCTTTGTGACCTTTGCATCACGTGTTTAGTTCCGGTAAGCGTGGATACTATTTCAGTTAAATGTACTTTCTGCGGGTTCCATCAACACGCGTCCTGTGATGAGAATTTGACTGATGACTGCGTGAGGCTCGTGAACGATGAGAAACACCCATCGGTTTGTTATGTTTGTACAAGCTGTAGGCAATCCAATAAAGACGTCCGCCACAACAGTAAAGATTTGACTGTAGGTGAAGTGCCCAATGAGATGGAGAGTAGACTCTCACACCTGGAAAACCAGTTTGCCAAAATGACAAACTCAATAGAGCTATTACTCAAACCAACAACAAAGGATCCCAAACATTCAAGTTCATCTGTAGACACCACTGGTGCCCCTAAATATTCTGAAATATCGCTACAAGACACCAAAGAGATCGATAAAACCGAGTCAAAAGTAAAGCCGTCCTCCTCAAGTGTTGTGTTTGAGAAACCAGCCTCAAAAAAGGTTTCGCTTAGCATTATTTGTACCAATGTGCCAGAGGCATCTGAGACACTATTTTCGACTAGACAGCAGCATGACTTGACCAAATGGTCGGAACTGTGCACTAGGATGGGTGTAAAAACAATCACTCCGGTTTCACTGACGCGCTTGACTCGTGCTCCCAAAGCGCCGCACCAAGATAAACCAAGATTGCTCAAGGTAGTGTTGCAGAGTGAAAAAGAACTAGAAGATGTACTTTTATCTGCATACTTGTTGCAAGACGGTGAACAAAACACGTCACGTATCTTTGTTGACATACCCTGGTCAGAACGGGCAAAATCTACAGTAAACAGGAACACTGGGAAAGTAAACGAGCGCGATAGTCGTAGTCTCATAATCCTGAACGTTCCTGAAGCTGCTGATAGTCAAGATGCAAAGTGTAACTCCAACCACGATATACAACAATGGAAATTTATAAGTGACGCTATCCAAACAAATAAGACGACTGTTATCAATACCTTTAGGATCCCGACATCACCTAAATACGAAGGTAAAGCTCCGCGACCACTCAAACTGACACTGCTGACAGACAGTATCGCTGACGCCGTTCTTAAAAATTGGAAGCAATTTCGATACAAATTGCCCCGAGAGATTAAAATTATTCCCAGACGTCTCAAAACTAATAATATCAAGGCTGATGCCGAAAGTCCAAATACCAAGCCAAAAAACGGAATTCGGCCGACTCTACCGGAGTCGGCGAACAAAATTACCTACCTACCGACTCAGACCGAGCTGTACCAATAAGTTTATCTCATGAACCGTCCTTGCTATCAACATCGACTGTCAAATTTTTATATACGAATGCCCAATGCTTGACAAACAAACTACACGAATTGACTGAACTAACTACCACACACTCACCAGACGTGATTGCCGTAACTGAGACATGGTTTCATCCAACTTTAACAGACAATGAAGTTGCCATTGAAGGTATGTCCCTACTTCGTCACGATCGCCTGACTCGAGGAGGTGGTGTTGCGATTTACCATATTCCGAGATTGCTCTGCCAAGAGATCACTGATGATGACTTACAACTGCAAGACACATTATGGTGTTCGCTTAATGTAACAGCAGGAGAAAAATGCATAGTGGGTGTGATTTACCGTTCGCCCTCAGCCGACGAAGCCTACAATTCAGCATTACTTGCAAATATACGCTTAGCGGCTAACAGATACCGCGGCAGACATCTTCTGATCGGAGATTTCAATCTGCCGAACTTTAAGGGAAATTCATTTCATCCAGAAAACTCTTTGAATGCTTTATACCAACAGTTGCTTGAAGAAATTCCACTCTACAACCATATTTTCAACAATACCCGATTTCGTGGTACTGATACACCGTCTATATTGGACTTGATACTGACAAATGAAGAGCACGTGATTGAAAGTCTCACTTATGAAGCTCCAATAGGACTCAGTGACCACTTAGTTATTACGTTTGATTATATTTGCCAGGCAATCAGAACAAGTGACATCAACAAGGTGATTAGAAAAATTGACTTTTCACAACTTAAATCTACTCTCAAGAACACCACAGACCCTGGTCTTAAGTCCGACAGCGTGCACGATCAGTGGCAGTGGATGATGAACAAACTCAAATCTGCCGTTGAAATGCACTCTCATCTTGTTCCAAAGGTGCAAAAAATGGATATACGTTTAAGCTGAGTAGCCGAACACAAAAATGGTTAACTTTGCGTAATGCTGCATGGCGGGCTCATCGACGAGATACCACTGTTGAGAGTTGGGAGATATTTCGGTTGCTGAGAAATAAGGTAAACAAACTTGTTGTTGAGGACAAACTGAATTTCCAAAAACATTTACTCAACAAAATGGAATCAAACCCCAAAATTCTCTATCAGATCATAAATAACCGGTCTAGGGTGAAACCAGGGGTTTCTGCTTTAAAGACGCGTGATGGAACAACAACCACAGCATCGGAATCTGCCGAAGTTCTAGCTCATTTCTTCTCCACTGTTTTCAGCCCACGTAACACCGTTACCTGCCCCTTAACTCCCGTCACCTCACCTGAAAATGTTTTACAAGAACTAACTATTACCCCGGACAGTGTCCTCCGAACATTGCTAAATCTCAACACGAGAAAATCTCCCAGGGCTGACGAAATTACCCCGCTGATCCTCAAAAGCTGTGATTCTAATTTGTGTACGACCCTGACCTACTTGTTTAATCTCTCTTTAACCCAAAGTTTCGTTCCATGTGATTGGAAGAATGGCATCATTACCTCAATCTACAAAGGAGGAAAACGTTCCGAAGTATCCAACTATAGACCAGTAACACTACTACCGGTGATATCTAAAGTGATGGAGCGCCTCGTTGCAAACAGCGTCACAAAACATCTGGAAGACAATTGCTTGCTCGCAGTGGAACAACACGGCTTCAGAAAAAGACACTCTTGCCTTTCAAACCTTCTGCTCTCCCTCGATGACTGGACACAAGCTGTAGACAAAGGTCTCACCATACACGCGTGTTATCTTGATATGTCCAAAGCATTCGATCGTGTCAACCACAGTCTGTTACTACAAAAAATGGAGCAATGTGGCATCAAGGGTTCATTACTAGCCTGGTTTGAGGATTATCTCCGCGACCGTGTCATTCGAGTAAGGGTTGACGGTGCTTTATCACGACCCATTGCAGTAACGAGTGGGGTGCCGCAGGGATCAGTGCTTGGACCAATTCTTTTCCTGATCTATGTAAACGACTTACCGAAACTTGTTCGCAGCAAAATCTTGTTATTTGCGGATGACATCAAGCTGTGGACACAAGTACGCACAACTGAAGATTGCAGACAGCTTCAGCTGGACCTTGATGCCTTACAGAACTGGTCAGTTAGAAATGAACTACCTTTCAATTTCAGCAAATGCAAGGTATTGACTGTTGGAAGATATTTTGAGTTCTCTTACACCCTTGGTTCCCATATTCTTGAAAGCACTGACAAGGAGAAGGACTTGGGTGTGTGGGTGAGCAGCACGTTGAAACCGTCGCATAACGCCACAGCTGTCTATGAAAAGACGTCGCGAGTACTGCTACTGCTAAAACGCGTGTTCGGGAGTTTCACTAAGCCAGGGGTGCGCAACCTGCGGCCGCACGGCCGCATGCGGCCGTGAGAGGTATGATATGCGGCCGTTAGTAACGTACTTTTGCTCATGTTGACCGCTGTGTGATGCGACCTCGACCGCGTTCATCAGTATTGGGTTGCTGGGTGGTTACAGCAATGTTGTAGGCATAGCGACCACTGACTTAGGTGGAGGTATGGAAGTCAGCGGTTGCATATCCCAACCTTCGTGAGTTGGCTCGAAACATCCTCGTTCTCTTCGGAAGTACTTACGTATGTGAGGCAGCATTTTCCAAAATGAAATATCTGAAAAGCAAATACCGATCACGCTTGACGGATTGCAATTTGGAATCATGCTTGCGATTAATGCTCTCTACCTTGCCGGTCGACTTCAAGAAGTTGACAATGAGCACACAAGATCATGTCACCCACTGAAAATTGCATGAGGTTTTGAATAAAATAAATCATTTATAAGTGTTAAATCAATCATTAATAAATGTGTTGTTTTTTCGACTGCATCCTAGTCTAGTAATCTACAGTATAATGGGAATTAAAGTATATTAAAGAGAATAAAAGAATCATTACAGTCACTTTACATGGAAACAAGTAAATGTATAGTTATTGCTTCACCGCTGGATTCATGTGATTTCATTTTTAGGAAATACAATTTAATGTAAAATCGAGTGTTACCACACTTGCAGACTTTTAGAATCAGGACGGAATATGTGCGGCCGTAGTCTCTGTGGAAAGAAAGGGGTTGTGGCCTGTTGGATGGAAAGTTTGCGCACCCCTGCACTAAGCAAACCGTTCATCGAATAATTAATACGTACTTGAGGCCAACCATGGAGTATGCGGTTCAGGCTTGGTCACCCTGGCTACAGAAGGACATGAGCCTCTTGCAGAGAATATATCATCGGATTACCAAGCTCGTACGCGGTTTGAAGCACAAACAATACGAAGATCGTATTGCAAATCTCAATCTATTCGACTTTCGCTACCGCCGTCTCAGAGGTGATTTGATACTTATGTTCAATATACTGCATACCCCCAACCATCCCCTAAATCAACTTTTCACGCGACTACCACGCAGAACCAGCCGGAGTCACGACTATACAGTACACATTCCCGACTCGAGACTAAACTGTCGAAGGTACTTTTATTCTGTACGTGTATGCTTTACCTGGAACTGCCTACCTTGTAATGTTGCACATTCACCCAACTTGGATATATTCAAATCGAATTTGGACAATTTCATGTTGACCAATCCAAACATTGAAACAATATATTCTGCATCATAAAGCTTTGAACCAATGCATCCAAGTAAACTATACATATTTACCCTATCAAACCGGTTGAAAACAATTTCTGCTCTATGTATTTTACGTGATTCCTGAACTAATCAGTAGGAAAACAAACCCCGTTTTACTAACTATGTTATTTGCAATTCGCATATTATTCTGTGGTTTTTGTAAAGCTATGTGCTTTTTAGTCCACTAAATTGAATTGAATTGAATTGAATTGACTTGATCCTGCTTTTCAACATTCTGCATACAGTGGATCACCCACTTGAACACCTGTTTCATCGGCAAGAAGCACGTGGTAACAGATCGCATGGATACAAGTTAATTATTCCACACTCCAGATCAAATTGTCGAAGGTTTCGCTCTGCTGTCATAGTTTGTTTTCTATGGAACTTCCTGCCTCCACAAATCATTTGCGCAACAAGCCTGAACATGTTCAAGGCTGAACTTGACAAGTATATGTTGACCAAACCCAACCTTGCACCTGAATACACGTGCTGACTTTTCATATGTATAAAACATTTGTTTTGTTTTTATGAATTCCCTATATTTTTAATCTGTGAAGTACTGTGAAGTATTTGCTTTTCGTACCATTAAAACGTTGAATTATTTCGAATGTTTACCACAGCCAGCTTTCAAGCATGGGAAAGTAATATGAGCCATAATGTAGATATATGAAACATAGATATTTATATTTAAGTAATTAACTTATTATATATTGCAATTTCACGAAACAGAAAAAATCGTAATATTTAATTAGAGCGCGGGAAATGAAACCAAGTTGAACGTACAGCGCAAATGCATTTGCGAATGATGTTTTTCTAGTGCTCGTGAATTTTGCAGTGTCAAAACCACATGATACTGAGTCTTTCTCAGCTGACCAAATCGGGTGACACATGTTCTAATTTGACTTACGTTTTGGATCTGACGGCTAACTGATCCATATAACACCCATCCCAGGAATATTATGAAAAATATTTAATCTCGTAACGTTTAGAATTTAATTATTTTTGTACGTAGATGTTACGGGAATACAGCCAGCCTGCAGATTCATGAGTGGATCACGTGGACAATCTCACGTGATATTTACAGCTATCGTAATGCAAACGCAACTCAATGTCAGGTGTTCTTGAACCGAGACTTTCAGTATACGGCCACTGCACGAGGCAAGGCAATCAGCCTGGTTGTCAACGCGGGACATTGTTTTAATAATGAAATTCGTGTGTTATTGAGAGAAAGAGGTTTCCACCAAAAATTGAAATTTGTATGACACAATGACGATAATCCTCTGCTATCGAAACGCAGATAATTAATTCTGGCTGGCTATATGAACATAGTTAGAGTTGTTGTATGCAAAGATGAAAACTCAGGTAAGGATTTCGCTGATGTCATGAACGATCTAAGAATTGTTTCAGCACAAATAAAAAATTATTTCCAGAAATATATTCCATGTTGCAAAGCGAGTATAAGGACCATGCCTTGGATAATATACTGATTTTGAATTTCAATTTTTTTCTTTGCACAAGCTTCGTCTGTGTTTCCGGATCGAGATCCGTGAAAACTGGATAAACTTTTGCGTTTTTCTTTAACGACCAAACATAGCTCTCCAATTTTCTCCTATTTTTTTAATCTCCGACAATTTTGTACGTCTGATGAGTCTATCTAACTACCACAGCAATAATACGCTGATGTTAAATGGAATGCTGATGCAAACTTGGTGAAATCACTAGATGGGGGAATTCGGCTTAACTTTCTGCTTTTGAGTTGATGTGATTGTATATTAGCTTCAAATTATTTTTGTAGTGTTGGTAGCAGAATCTGTAGCCAAATATCTGAAATGATGATATTTTTATGATCACCAATTAGAAACGTAAAATAATACAAAGGTTAGCTAGAGATAAGTTCTGAGTAAAAACTAAATTTGAAATATATTCATTATTGATTATCAATTATTTGCTTATATACTATTATTTCAACCGTTCTTATGAAAAGTGTTCAACATGTGTGATGTATATAATTTTGGAAGTTCTACTTTGGCATTCTAATGTTACCAGCAATTGGCTTATATTGCAAATAATTTAAAGATGCTCCAGTGAACCCGTGAATTAATGTTTCCGTTTTAGAGGTAGCTAACGCCGATTAATAACCATTGCAACCAAATCGGAAATCTAATGTTAGTATTGTCATGATCAAGAGTTCAACGTCATCTACAAGTGTTTCGACACGTGATTGACGACAATTGTCGCACACACTTTAACCACCAGCGGCATACAAACACAAATCTTGTTCCCCATTCTTTCACAGATTCAAAGGGTCTGTCCTCACTGAGTGAATGAATTAGAGCAAAAACGATAGTCGGATTTTAGTGATGCAAATTCATTCGAATAATTATCCTAGTTAATGACCATGGGTGTATCCCTATTATGCGTCTGAGAACATTGACTCCAATAGGTTGATAGTACCAACGTTACCCAACAATTCAAGATTTTTTTAAGATTCAAGAATTTATGGTCACAAAAAGCACATAGCTTCACAATTACCATATCATAGTAAATATGCGTTGAATAAGAGGTATAAAAAACAATTATACGATGTCACTGGAATCAAGTAATATGCTCACCCTGAGTCAATACACAGGCATCGTCTAATCGTTATGTAACAAATGAGTGTCCAAGGTTCGGGTGAATGTTTGGATACAGGGAGAGGTGATAATTGCTTCGGGAAGGGCATTTCACAGGAAACAAACACGTACTAAATAGAAATATCGGCGACAATTAGTACGGGAATGGGGAATTTGTAGTGCCGCTGAGTGGCTACGTGTAACTCCTGATTCACGGTATTTGAACAAATGTTTGAGCAAGAATATATCTTTTTCCATCCACGGAGTCCATGCTTGCGATGCATGTTCCATTGTGGGAATTAAGTAGGTCTTCATGATGCTCGGCAACGTTACAGGCGTAAAGGTTCTGAAGATCCGTCGAAGCATACCTAGAAGCTTTGAAGCACGCTTGTAAATGACCTCACAATGCACGCTGTTCTTTAGGCTGCCACATATCCAGACTCCAAGATCCAATGATATGCAATCGCAAATAATTTTTACTTCCCTATTTCCTATAGAATTTGTGAAGGTAGATTATCAACTATGAACGTTGAATAAGCATACATCACCAGGTTTGGAATTTAGATGAATCTGAAATATCTGTTATTCAGGAACCATATGTTTTACAAACCTTTTTATCGAATGAACTCGTTGGTTAAAGTGTGTACCACAGGTTACATTGTTCGAAAATTTAGAAAAATAATTGGTTTGTACTACAGTACTATTACAAGATTGGCAGAGAGCCTCTCGTGGACCAAGAAACTAAAGGCCTTGGATGTGTTAATAAGCAACGCCCAAAGTATGTCGAGCCGCTGCAACTCCATCTATCGCAAAACATCACAGAAATTGTCACTTCTAATAAGAATTTTCAATGGGTTCTCAAAACATACAATTCCCTTCATTATAAATACGTACATCGGACACACGATGGAATAAACAGTTTTACCATGTTTGCCACGGCTGAAAATTTGCGACTTTATCCATAGATTTATTCATAGATTATATGCAGGTGAAAAGCTATGCTTTACAAGACCCACAAAAATGTACATCGGGTCGGATGGTAAAAAATATCAAAATATTGTTTGATTATTGTCAAACATAAAAAACATACTTTTCCATGTGGATATCTAGTGTTTTTTGAAAACTTCAAGAGTTCCAAATTGTACCACATGAGTAGGTAAACTGTTTAACAGTTGCACATTGCGAACGGAAAATGCATATTTGCGGTAGTTCAACCTGCTATGCTGTTGGTAAAGTTTTAATTGGTGACCTCGCAGATGTGTGTTATGGGAAAGATGAAACAAATGACCGCAAGGATTATTTGTTTGATTAAGCACTGTCCAAATGAATATAAGTGCTCCGCGTTTCCGTCTGTATTCAGCCGAATGCAAATTCAATAATTTAAGTCGCGTTTCGTATGGATAATTTGATAGTCCCAGGACGAGTTTTGTCGCTCTGCGCTGTGGAGTTTCTAATAGCAGAATATCTTTTTTCAACCAAGGATCCCATGCCGGTATAGCATATTCAACATGAGGACGGATGTACGTTGAAATCAATTTGCAGGCAATATTGGGGTCAAACGAACCTAGGACTCTTTTAAGGAGACCCAAGTTGTTTTCAGCTTTGCAGGCAGCCAGTCGACATTGCATTGAGTTTCCTAATTCTGATTGGATAATCACACCTTAATCTTTTTCGGAGGAGGCTGGTTTGATAACAGTGCGACCAAGATAATATTCTTTGCTCGACTTGCTGTTGAAATACAACAGGCTGCATTTCGAAGCATTCAGGGGCATTTCGTTGTCTATGGACCACGTGTGAATCATATCGAGATCCCGTTGCAGGTTCTGTGTGTCGTCTGTGGAGTCTATCTTGCGCCAAATCTTTGCGTCATCAGCGAAAATAAGCACGGACGACTGTAGGCAAGTCGTTTATATATAATAAAAACAAAAGCGGTCCGAGGACTGATCCTTGTGGGACACCACGGGCAACTTTAATCGACTCGGATAGTTCGTTTTTGACTCTCACGTACATCTCACGAGATATCAACCATCCTTTAATCCATGCATGGAGTTTACCCTGTACTCCGTGGGTGAGTAGTTTCGACGAAAGTATTTCGTGATTCACACGATCGGAGGCTTTTGAGAAATCGATATAAATTACGTCCACGGAGTGGCCGGCATCCAGTAGCTCAGACCAAGATTCTTTCGCTAATAGCAAGTTTGTCAGACAGGATCGTTTTTCCTGAATCCATGCTGTGCCTCGGAGATAAAATTATTAATCTCAAAGTGATTCCGTAGGCCATCAGCTATTATGAACTCCATTACTTTGGATAGCACTGGTAATAACGCTATCGGGCGATAGTTTAAAGGATCATTTCTTTTGCCACCCTTGTAGATGTGACTAATCAGGGCAGTTTTCCAAGTTTCTGGTACAAAGCTCTTCTCGAACATCATCGTGAATACGTCAGATGTCGGTATTTCCAACTCGGAAGATAGATTGTGCAAAATGATTGCGTGTATATTGTCTATACCGGGTGAGCCTGTTCTCTTCATCGTCATTAATTTTGTTTGAACAACGTTGGGGGGGACTCCACCCCCTGAAAAATTGGCAGGCTGCAGCTGTCAGAGTTCAAGGGCGGTCTATGGGACGACAATTGTGAGATAACTGATGCAAAGTATTGTCGGAAAACGTTAGCGCAATCTTTAAATGACGTCACTATTCCAGTACCAGAGACCAGTGGCGGTATTCCCATTTTAACATTCCGGAGGTCGTTGACGTGTCTTTACAATGCTTTGGGATTTATAATGAATTTTTCGACATGACTGATTTGGTAATCTTTTCTGTCTTTCCGAATGAGGCAGACACACTCATTTCGCAATAACGTGTAGTAGCACCAAGTTATCCCAGAAGGATCGTCCAAGTATTTGGACCAGGCATTGCCACGTTTACACATCGATTTCCGAGTACTGCTTCTAAGAGGCTTTTTCGGACGCTGTTTGCTGGATATTATTTCTACCTTCGATGATAAGTCAATGATAATACGAAGTTGGCTGTAAAACGTTTCTCAGATTTCCTTAGCTGATTTGAGTTCAAGGAAATCCCATCGATTTGCAGTAGCAAGAGCTCGAAGCAAGTCATAGTTCACAGTTGCATACGTTCGTTGAGTATTTCCTGCTGGTTCGTATTGATAAATATAATCAAATGTCATGACAACGTGATCACTCGATCCGAGTGGAGCTGTATAGGGAACAGATCCTATCATGAGTTCTTCGTTTGTAAGTATGAGGTCCAGGCTAGATGGGGTTTGTTATGATCGAAATCGCGTTGGTTGTTGCACATGGTTGTAAAGAGGGGTGCAAGTCATTATTTCTTGAAGAAAGCTTTTGAATGAATCATCACCAGTAATGTGTGTTGCAAGGGTCGGTCAGCGGCAGATGATGGAGAAGGGGGTCGATAAATCAATACTAAGAGGCACCTACGTTTATCATGTAAGTCAGAAGAGCAAAACAATGTATCTGGGACATCTAACTCGGGGAGAGAAGTATAATGCAAATAATGCTTTTATGTAAGTAGAGGAGGACACCGCCAACTTTTGCTGCTCGACCTTTTCTGTAAATCATCATATGAGGGATTTTAAGTTCAGAATCGTGTATAGAATTACACAACCAGGTTTCTGTCACTGCAATCAAATCCCAAGACGCCATGGTCGCACGTGAATACAGTTCAGTAAACTTGTCCAGAAGGCTCTGAGCATTGGTGTAACAGCATGATAAGGATTTGATTTTTGTTGACGATGAAGAGCTCATAGTAATGGATTCGCCGACACAGAATTGGTCGGCTGCTCCACGTTTTTTTCTCAGGTGCATTAGATTGATTTGGTAGCGAAGTCATTCCAGGAACAATGGTGTTCGTGCGTTTTATGTCGTATACAGCCCGAATACGAATTTCAGGAGGTGCAAATTTTCGACATTGATACCACGCCTCGAGTATTCTAACCTTCATCTCATCTGTGCGGAATGATATTTTGAGAGGAGGAGGCTGATGCGTTTCTTTTTTCGGTATAAGGCGCATAACATGAGTAGTTATTATACCCTTTAAACCTAGGATCTCTTGTAAAAATCTCCATTCACTGCAATCGTGTTGCAGACGTTTGCTGGATTCTACTTCGTTCGAAATGGGTACACCATGAACTATAACAGCTCTGCGATTTGTAGCCTCTTTTGCTAGTTCCGGATTATAACGACGAATTTGCCGTTCTTCCCAAGGAACGTCTGGAAATATTCGCACAGTCGATTTGTTTACAACTAAGAGGGATGAGGCGAGCAACATATTTTCTACATCTTGGACGGACATGAGCACTACACACAGTAACCTGGGTGTGTTCGCACGAGGTGAGTTCGGGGGTCTAAACAATCGCGTCAGCGACGCAGGCGAGGCAGTGATGTCTAAGTTTCTGCGAAGGTCATTCCATTGATTCCTGTCATCTGTTTCGCGTTGCTTTAGCGATGGCGAAGTTGATTCAACGAGATTACTACAAATTACCGTTAGATCATCAATGTTTGTCTTTGGGGGGGTTTTGGTGTTCAAACTCTTCGGTCTAAGCTTATGCACATCCTTCGATAATTCAGAACTTTCATTCACTTGACTGCAGGTCTGATTCGCAGACTCATCGGTCGTACCTAGCTGTTGGAAGGGACTTTGGTCGATTTCGGGAGAAATCAGCGTTTCCGTAGTAGTTAGCGCTTACCTGTAAGACTTGCGGTTAATGTGGTTAGGGACTGCGTTTAGAACTGGTTTCAGTGCTTTCTGACACGCAAATTTTTGGAAAGACTCTAACGTGTTTTCAAGCCGTTTAAGGTGTCTCTCGTTGGAGTGCAAGAACGAGTGAATGCGATGCAGTGCAATCCAACGGACAGTAAAATAGCGTACACTTTCACGCAGAGGCTGTTCTGTGAGATTTGATCCGACAGTGTTGAAATAACTGTCAGTAAATACCAAATAGCAAGATCTTCCTGATGGTATCCGAGTTGTTGCGTTATTCTGGATTGGAAGCAATTTTGCACGCGTATGCAATGTTGGGTAGAAACTGGAAGTTTTGATTTTCAAGAATTCGCGTTACTCCGACTTGAAAATAGTATATTCCGAATGAGGAAGTTGAGACAAGTTTAATGATATCAGAACCGTCTAGATCCGTCAATAAAACAAGCAATAAGAACCAAAAGTATGAGAGCACAAATTTGTACGTCCACACCGTAGCCTGTCCTTGGTTATTGTTCAAGGAATATACCATCAAGCTACCAAACTTCTCCCCAGACTCAGTCGGAAACCATACAATAAGCGAATCAAAACCATAAATTTATATGATTATCCCCGTCGTCGTCTCAGGGGAGATTTGATTTTGGTTAACAAGGCTTATTTAATCTACGGGCTCGCGTAAGACAAGAGCTTAAACATTCATTCTAAATGTCTTTATTTCGCGACTAAACTGTAGACTACATTTCTTGCCGTGTGAGTTTGTTTCACATTGAGAAATCTATCAGATTATGTCATAAATTCACAAAATCGGCAGATTCTCAAGAGACGTCTTGTTACCTTTTTGACCCCTAACCCATGCATCAAAGAAAACTGTACATCTTGACCTCATGCAACTACATTTGTCATCCCACCAATCAAAAACTATTTCTACCCTTTGGATTTTTACGTGTTTCATGAACTACTCAATAAGCAAACAAATCTCGTGTTTGCTTGTTATATTATTCGTAGGTCCTATATTATTTTGTGGTTATTTGTAAAGCTATATTCTTTTCAGACCATTAAATTAGAATTCAATTGAATTATTAGAAAACAACGATGGGCAAACATCAACTGTTGAAGATTGGACAATTTATGTGAGCCAGAGGTGCTCAAATGTTCCAAATAACAAGCAATATATTCAGCCGCTGCTGAGCCAAAAGTAAATACAATGTTTTCTCCATATATAACGTGCAAAATATGTGGGTTTTAAATGCAGTAAATTGATATTACTTAGTTCAATAAAACAAAAGAGGATGTTCGAGTGGATAAGACAATAACGTTATTGTATACGTAGAAAAATGGAATATAAAATTGTGTACAATTTAGAATGATCGAATTGTTTGAATAGATAATTGGAAGGAATTTTACACAAACATTTCGTCATGTACACCGCCCGTTAAGTTTCTTTTAGAGCTGAGTTCAGGATGAAAGTAACTGATTGGTTCCGTCCCCTGCCCAAATATTCCAAGCTTTGTTAAACGCAAATGACCAAACAAGAATTATCTTTAGACAGTATCGAGTTACATGCGCCACATTGCATTGCTATCACTGGAGATATGTGACTTTTAATCGAGATTACGTGTACAAAACGTTTACGAATTTTTAGTTGGCCGTATTTGCGCCGCGCCATTTTCCGAACTTTCAACTTTTTTAGCGCCTCCAGGCAGCCAAATTTTACCTATATCACGAGCGACCAAATCATAATTTGCACTAACCACAACAGACCTGACACGATTATTTTAGCTCGCTTGAATTTCCGTAATAGATACCTAGTTGTGGAATGATCTGGTTCTTCAAAACCGCTCCCTTTTAAGGTATTCCCAACACGGAACTTCCGCTCACGATGAATCCACTTCTGTCTTGTCTGTATCAGTGGTAGCTACTCTGACTTCCAACGCTCCGAGAAGACTCTCGCCAAGTGATGCAATTGTTTCGGAATCATTTTGTAACTAAACGATTTAGCAACAAGTCGGTGATACTTAGTGAACAAGAGCATGTACTATTCATTGTGATCTTCCTACTCCTACAAATAAGTTCAAATTTTTCGAATACGAAAAAGAATGAACACCATCATTCGGGAGGGCAAACAACAGTACCTGCAACGCATGGTGGAAAGAATGTAATAAAATCCGAACATACTGTACAAATTGTGAATGAATGAACCAGATTTGAAACTTTGGATTTTCCGATCATGACAGAACAGGGAATGACTGCTACAGTTCAACAGACTGCGCATGCTCTTAAGAGATTTCACTCTCAAAGAAATAAATAACTTTATTCTTGAAAATCCAAGACATTTAATCATCAATCACCAAATTCTTTGAACAATCAAATTGTAGTATGTACAATTAAAATGCGTTTCCAATGTAGCTTCTGCAGCGGAATTTTACGTTCAATAAAAATGGAGGTAAATATTATTCACAAATGTTCAGTATTTTCAGATGATCAGTGTGTGATCTGATATTATAAAAAAACTTTCATTTCTAGAAAGAAAACTCAATAAATGTTCCGAAAAGCGCTGAAATTTAAGGCATAATGTTCATTGAGTTTGCGTGAAGTTCAGTGTTGTTGATTTTTTTCAATTCTTTTCTTCTTGATTGTTCGAAATAGATTAGTCTATCCTAAATATAAACTGGTTTCTTGTCCGCTAGGCAAAAGGAACTCATTCAACTAGGTAGAGGTCTCCTGCAGGCCAGTTTTGCTTTGGTGCGAAGTAAATACTCGAAAGCAAGATTGTTCTTTCAATAGTTAATTTAATATCAATACCCAGGAATGCCATTATTAGATAAATCATCAAGTAGAACATCTAGGTTAAAAAATGACGTATTTTTTCTATGGTAAGAAATGAGGCCAGATGTGATTTTTTATTCGTGTAAAGAAAAGCTAAGTCTTATATATTCTAGAAGAAGATACCACAGTTTAGCATATTTAGTTAAGCAGTAATTGTTCCTTACTTTAGTACGAACCCTTGGTAATTTAATAGTTTTTTCACTTTTACTCAAGCATTAATTAGAAATATGCCGTTGATAAATATTCGAAATTATTTCTATATTATCCAATGACAGTATTCTGAATAATAAGATGGTATTATGCTTCAGTTTGCGAAACCCTAACGAATTGAGTTTCAGTTGTGTACACCTTTCTCTATGAAATTGTTTGGTGGTATAAACGATGATGTATTTTGAGAAAGAACGTGGTATCTTTTCTAAAACTATGACATCTGATTTATTTATATTGGTATATATTCCGATACAATAGTCTAGAAGAGTAATGGTGGTGATTTTATCAATTTCCATTTTACAATAAGGTTCAATTATTGATCTCTGTATAAGGTTCATACTTTGCCTGGCTTCAGTAATAAGATGACGTATCTGTTCGTGGAAATTGAGTGATGTAGAATGTGGAAATCCTGAATCACGCATGCTGTCTATCATTTGAATTGAGTTATTGTTAAGAAAAATTGAACTATTCTGTATCGTGCAATTTATAGGCATTAAATTTGATTTTTCTGTTGAGAATGTAAGACCTTTATTTGTCGTCTAATATGCAAGTGCAGCTAAATTATTGTTCAGTCTAGCTGTATAAGTTTGTGCACGATTAGCTGCGAAAGTGATAACGACTCACTTGTCATCGGCGAATAAGAATAGTTTACTATGTGAAACGACATCATTATGTCATTTATATATGAAAGAAAAAGTGAAGCGGCCTAATACGCTACCTGGAATCACCCCGCTGGAAATAGGCAGACTGCGAGATTCGTGACCATTAGCAAGAAAAAAAGTTAGCCAGGAAAGAAGATTATATCCTATGCCATATGATTGAAGTTTCAATAATAATAACGTATGGGGAACAGTATCAACGGCTTAATTTATGTCAAAGAAGAAAACTACGACTGCCAAACATTCCCCAACGGAAGTAGTAATAGGGTCGAGGTATTTAAGCTGGCATGTAATGTAAGATGTTTCATTCAATAAGCCGTGTTGAGCTGAAGAAACCTGAAAATAAGTCATTTAAGATACCTTGTTTACTATTATTTCAAGTTATCTAGATAGAATTGTTGTGTGCTAAATTGGGCGATAATTTGATACCAAATTTATGTCTGGGTGTAACAACAAAGTGTTTCCATTCTAAAGGGAAGACATTAGATTCTATTGGAGTGTTAAATAAGTTCAATAGAAAAATTTTGAAATCATCACCACCCATTCTGCAAATTGCTGGTGGTATGCCTGTTATGTCTGGCTTGAGGCTCAACTTGGTTTGCTTCCAGATTTCACTATTGTCACACAGATTTATGCATATAGTTTGTAATAAAATAGGTGTATATTGCGACTGCAGCTCATTCTTTTATTTTATTTTCCATTTTCTCTAGCCTAGTTCGTTTTATGCGCTTTTTAGGATTGCTAGCTCTGTCGGGTACATCTATGATTTTCAAATGGAATGTAGAAGAAATAACTGGAAAATGATTGTAGAGGAAGAATTTGGTCCAGTCTTAAATCTTTAAAAGGGTTGAAAGTAGGTGCGAGTCTATGTGATGTTAAAATATCGTGACCTTATTTGTGGGTTTGTAAGTGCATGGTAGATAGAAAGATAATATTTTATGATTTTCATTGAAAAAAGAATGCAATATTAGCAAGTTAGTTGGATCTATATTCAAAACAAAGACTAAGTCAAGAATGTCAAAATTTATATTCGGTCTATCAATAATTTTTGTACACTAGTAAGTCAAACGCTTCCATATGTATGAGAGTGACGAAATTTTTGTGTAAAATTACTTTTTATTTTCTGTTTGAACAATTGGATTCTTCTTACAGGGTTATACTTGTATGCCAACTGTTATATAGGGTTCGTACAACGAACCACGATGTTCAGACACTGAATCACAAAGTGATTCTTGGTCAAGCACTCGAGGCGCTAATGGATGACCAAAGTAATGTGTTGCTCACATCCCCATCCCTTACACGCCACTACCGGTTTCTAGCTGTTTGCCGTCGTCAGGTGGAGACAGTAAGATCAGGTTCAGTGAGCCTTGAAACAGTGAATTAAAGGTAAACAAGGTTATACTTGTATGCCAACTGTTATATAGGGTTCGTAAAACGAACCACGATGTTCAGACACTTAATCACGAAGTGATTCTTGGTCAAGCACTTGAGGCGCTTATGGATGACCAAAGTAATGTGTTGCTCACATCCCCATCCCTTACACGCCACTACCGGTTTCTAGCTGTTTGTTGTCGTCAGGTGGAGACAGTAAGATCAGGTTCAGTGAGCCTTGAAACAGTGAATTAAAGGTAAACAAGGTTATACTTGTATGCCAACTGTTATATAGGGTTCGTAAAACGAACCACGATGTTCAGACACTTAATCACGAAGTGATTCTTGGTCAAGCACTTGAGGCGCTTATGGATGACCAAAGTAATGTGTTGCTCACATCCCCATCCCTCACACACCACTACCAGTTTCTGGCTGTTTGCTGTCGTCGGGTGGATACAGTAAGATCAGGTTCAGTGAGCCTTGAAACAGTGGATTAAAGGTAAACGAGGTTATACTTGTATGCCAACTGCCAACCGAGAATCACTTTGTGATTCAGTGTCTTAACATCGTGGTTCGTTGTACGAACCCTATATAACAGTTTAAGGGATGGGGATGTGAGCAACACATTACTTTGGTCATCCATAAGGGCCTCGAGTGCTTGACCATGAATCACTTTGTGATTTAGTGTCTGAACATCGTGGTTCGTTGTACGAACCCTATATAACATTTCGCTTACAAGTATAACCTTGTTTATTTTCAATCCACTGTTTCAAGGCTCACTGAACCTGATCTTATTGTCTCCACCTGACGACGGCAAACAGTCAGGAACCGGTAGTGGTGTGTAAGGGATGGGGATGTGAGCAACATATTACTTTGGATTCTTCTCAATTCTCAACAGTTTTATCTTACATAGTTTCCGCGTACACATTTTCCTTATCCACTTGTACAAGCTGTTTTGTTTTACTGAAGTAATTTATATTGCTTGGCTGCCATTAAATTCCACATGTTTTTGCACGTGGTATTTGGAGAAAACAGAGACGATTGTTTACCATTGTATTGGTAATTTTATTTATTTGCATTTAACATTTGGCAGTCTATTATCAGTCAGTCTATCACTAGTGATTTGAAGCCTAGCATAGTATTTATCATTTGCCAAGCCTCTCATGAGCTGAATTTATTGTTGTCATTTGGAACCTTTGAGCATTTTTGGCTCACATCATTTGTACAACTTGGTACAGTTGAGGTTTGTCCATTGTTATTGTCTAATAATCTTGTTCATAGAACCGTAGTAAACTCGAATCATTGTTTTAAATTTTCAAACTAAGAAACGGGTGGTCTACGCGTTAACCAACGAATTTAGTCGATACAGTTCTCAACTCGGTTTGTTCCATTTGGAGAAAAAGAAAATTAAATTGCTCAATTAGAAACGGTCAATTTGGATCGCCTGGTCAATTGGACGAGGATAAAGTTGGATCTTCGTGCCGCTATTCTGTTTTGTTTCAATCTTGGTGACGTTTAATGTTTTTCAGTTTTTATATCTTTGTTCTTTGCATTGATTGACAATACGTAAGAAATCGAAACGTTTGAACCCTACTGGAAAGCATTTTGATAGTGATGGTAATGACACTGCTGGTTCCGCCTTACGTAGCTTTTGTGTGTCGCCTTTAAGTAGTCCTAATTCAGAACCTAAATCCGAACCGTCTATGCGAGTGTTACAGCAGGATTTAGTGATAACCAAGGGAATGATAGCTCACTTGTGCCGATACAGTGTAAACGACAATCCGGTAGCTGATTTCCCTTTCGCTGATCGTCAACTTGAATCGGAAGTGGTCAAAGCGCCACAGAGAATCATGAACGATTCTGCCTCACTACCAAAGGTTAGTTATCATCATTTAATGGTAATCCAGTCGACTACTGGAAATTTATAAGGCAATTTAAATGCCATGTAGAATCAAAAACATGTGATTCTGCTCAGCGTTTGTTGTACCTCACATATTATTGCCGAGGTAAAGCTCGAAACGCGATTGACGCTTGCGTGATGTTGCCGTTTGGAGAAAGTCATAAAAGAGCACGCAGCATTCTGAGGAAATGTTTGGTCTGCCTCATGTTGTTGCATGCTCGATATTGGACGAGATGTTGAGTGAAGCAAAACAGGTAAGAAACACTTCCGATATTCTGTCGAACCTCGACTCAAGGATGGAAAACTGCCAAATTGCCTCGAAGCAAATGGGTTGTGAAGCAGATTTACATTCAGTAACCACCTTGGAAGGCGTTGTTAAGAGCTTACCTGGAGCCTTACAGCATCAGTGGGCTGATGCGTCTGATCAACTCAGCATGGATGGTCACGGAGTCACCTTTGAGCACCTGACACAATTTGTGTCACCGCGTGCACGTATCGCAAAGAGCAGGTTTGGGCAGCTGCTGAAACAGCTAGCTCGGACACGTATACTTAATCGCTTCGTGCATACCCAATGCGAGGAGTGGTTTTCAAACCACGAGAAAAAGATTTTTGTTAACACTAGTGATTTAAAGCTAGCAAAGTATTTTGCATTTGCCAGGCCACTCATGAGCTGGAAAAAATGTCCGAAATTTATTGAATCGGATGTCAAGTCGCGCTGGGAAATCACAAGGCGCAATTCTGTTTGTTTTCCATGTCTGCGACCGTCACATGGCGCTGTGTCATGTACCTATAAGCCGTGGTGCACTGACAAAAATTGCGGTAAACGACACCACACACTTCCACATTACAACCAGGATGCAGAGAAACCGTCTACAAATATTCATTGCAGCCATGCGGCAATTAGTGCCAAAGTGTTTTTAGGCTCTATACCCATCAAGATCGAGACTCCGACTGGGCTTATAAATGCTGTAGCCTTATTGGATAGTGGGTCTGATACCACTTTGATTCTCGAGGACTTCGTTGAACAATACAAGATGCCTAAATGTCCTGTGCAAGTTTCGTTGACAACTTTGAGGCATCAACGTAAACTTTTTTTCTCGTTTAAACTTTGAAATTCACTCGTTTGACGTCAGTCAAGTAGTCCATGTCGCAGAAGCCTACACAGTGGAAACTTTGCCGCGTGTATCACAATGTTCGATAATGGACTTGAGTGAACGGCCTGCATCTTTGAAAGACGTTGACTTGAATGTGAGTGATGAGCCTGTGACTTTGCTGATGGGTTGTAATGTTCCTGTAGTGCATTTGGCTTTGGAAGGGCGATAAGAGGCAGAGGCCGTCCATTTGCAACGAAAACGTTATTAGGTTGGATTGTGCAAGGACCGGCATGCCAAACCTCAGAGGATATCTTTTGTTTGAATCCTTTTCTGAAGAAAAGGTCAATTGATGAATGTAACAACCTTCTATGCAATGCAGGCATATCCCCTGATGAAAATGAAAGAAAACGTGATGACAAAGAAGCCTTGTCAACATTGTTACGAATTGGAGGTTTTCGCTTGACAAAGTGGATTTCCAATGACCGTATGTTACTTGATGATGTGCCTGCGGATGACGGGTCACCTAATGTACGCGCCATTAGCCAAGATAAGCTACCGATAAAGAGAATGCTGGGTGTTGAATGGGATGCAGCCACAGACGAAGTTGCGTTTGATCCGAATCTTGCAAAACGCCAAACAACGAAACGAAGTTTATTGCCAGTAGTCAGTGGTTTGTACGACCCACTTGGCTTGATGAGTCCTTGGATATTCCATGGAAAAGAATCGCTACAACGTTGTTGCAGATAACCATTGGACTGGAAGGATCCGATGTGTGATGATCTTCAGCTTGTGTGCGATAAGTGGATCAACAGCATGTATGTGATCGAAGAGTTATGTGTTCCACGACGCATTAGCGAAGTAAATGAAAGTATGACATCATTAAATCTACACGTCTTCAGTCATGCCTCGGAATCTGGCCATGGCGCTGTTGCATATGAACATTCATGTAGTGATTCAGTCATGTCGCCGGTTTGTCTCCTGTTTTCGAAATCTCGAGTGAATCCTTGGAAGACAGTATCGATTCCTAGGTTGGAATTGTCTGCAGCGGGTCTTGCGGTACGTATATATCTGATACTAAAATCCGATTTTAGAGAACTTATTAAAAACATTAACTTTGGGACTGATTTGATGACCGTTTTTTATTATATTATCAATCGAACTAGTAGTTTCTCAACGTTCGTAGCGAATCGCTTGACGTTCGTACACGAATACACGACACACACGAATACACACATCATGCCAGTGGAGGCATGTTGGTACCCGATCTAATTCAGTTGCTGCTATGGAATTTAATCGATTAGAATTTCGGTGGAATGACCCAGAAATTCTAATGCAAGCCATCGATGTGTGGCCTGAAGTTGCTAATCCACAGCCCACCGAGCAGGCTAAATTTAAGCGTGCCAGTTGTGAAATAACGTCAATGGATTCGAAACGAGGAATAGACATGATTCGTCGTCGGTTTCCTAGTTGGAAAAGGCTTTTACTCTCAATTTCGTGTCTGGATGAAACTCAAGAAGATGGATGCCCGAAGGCTGGCGTGATGGCGCAAAAAGGGCAAGCTCGAACTTCTTGAAGGGCCAGGAGCTAAGCTGGAGGACGTGGTGAGTCTACGTTTGGCAAACGTTTTCTCTATAAAAAGCAACAAATGTTCAGTGATAGCAATGCGATGTGGCGTATGTGACTCGCCACTGAATAAAGTCACTTGCCGTTTTTCTTGCGTTTTTTGGTTAATATTGGAGTAGCTGGGTAGGGTGGCGGAACCAATCAGTTAGTTTCATTCAGAACACCAGGTTTAGAAGGAATTTGGCGGGAGGTGTAAATGACGAAATTTTTGTGTAAAATTCCTTCGTAGTTTCTGTTTGAACATTTGGATTCTTCTTAATTCTCAACAGTTCTATCTTACATTGTTTTTGTGTACACAGTTTCCTTATCCACTTGTAAAGCTGTTTTGTTTTACTGAAGTAATTTATGTTGCTTGGCTGCCATTAAATTTCACATATTTTTGCATGTGGTATTTGGAGAAAACAGAGACGATCGTTCACCATTGTATTGGTAATTTTATTACTTTGAATTTATCAGTTGGCAGTCTATCTTGTCAGCATTGGATTAATTTATTGTTGTCATTTGGAAACTTCAAGCATTTTTGGCTCACATCATTTGTACAATCCGGTACGGTTGAGGTTTGTCCATTGTTATTGTCTATTCATGTTGTTAATAGAACCGTAGTAAACTCGAATCATTGTTTTGAATTCTCCAACTAAGAAACAAGTGGTCTACGCGTTAACCAACGACTTTATCCGATACAAACTATCTTTATTGTGTTCGTGTCAGTTTAAATTAGACACGGTAAACTCACCGCCTATAAGTGCAGAATGTAAAAACGGTCCGATAAAAGCTTGAGTAAATGTATCTAGATTAGATGAAGTTGAAGCTGCTGGGTAGAAGATGCGACCTATTAAAATATCTAGCATACCTAGTTCTTTCCACTTTCAATGTTCAAGTTCCGTTGAGCCATTAACTTTAAATCTTGAATTCACATCAATTCGATGTGGAACGACACCAACGGCTACCTAATACGAAGAAATCCACGGGTGTGCACAAAATCACCATTGCGGTTCTTCATTCATGTTATACAGAGCTTTCATACAGTCTAGCTGAAGATTTCATCGGGAGTCTTCGCGATCCATAAAAGATGTTTTAATGATGCGAGAGGATTTGGATGCTCTGTATCACTCATCTCAACTGAATCAGATGCCTTTCAGCATGCGTAAATGTAAAATGTTACAACTTGGCCGGTAATACGAGCAGACATATAATCTTGCCATGAAAGCTTGAATTAGACCAGTGCTGAGATGGATCTCGGTATCTAGATTACTAATTACTTGAAACCGAATAGTTATTGACAGAAAGACTTCAACGGGGCAAGCGGTATGATGGGAATGTTTTATTTAGGCGGTTCTCTTCTAAAATGTTCCCCCGTATTATAAATACTAACATCTATCCACCGATAGAGTATATGATCCCAGTTTGTGCACCATAGCTGCGTAAAGACATTAAATTGCCGGGTAGAATTAACCACAAAGCAAAGAAGCTTGTAGATGGGATGAAGCAAATCACAAACCATGAGCGAATGCTATGCTGGATTCGACCGATTTTACACAAAGGAGAGTAAAGAGCGATATATATATATATATACACTCAAATCTCAGTACTATGCCACCCGTTGGAACCGAGCAAGAGTGGCATAGTAGCGAGAGTGGCATAGTAACGAGGTTTTGTGGAAACGGCTTTATTTTCTCAAGTTCATCATTTATTTGCTCAATCGATCAATCCAGAGCTCTAAGAAATCGTTGACTGACGCATCTTCTTTCGTCGGATCTCGTTCATCTCGTTGTCTAGCCGACCACACGCTTGCATCAGTCTCGTCCAGGTTGAAGTCTTATCTGCAGAGAACTGCCTGAGTAAGGGCCAGAGAACCTGCTGCTGCCAATTAATAAGGGATTGGGAATCCATCGCTCCAGCTTTGCCCTGCACTGTCTTGAACGTGTCGCCATTGCGCTTCTTGAAGCAGTCTAACCAACCGTCGCTCGCCATGAAGTCTGGGATGTGCATCAGCTCGGCCAGTTTTATCGCCTTCTCCATGATCAGATCACCGCTGACAGGCTGCGTCAGCTTCATGCGCTTCGATGGAACTCCTGCTTTGATTGCAGCTTCAATTGCATCCTTCTTGCTGAGAATGCCGTTCACGGTGGTTCTCTTAACTTCGACGCCCCATTTCATTCTAATCTCCCTCGCCAACTTGGACTGATTCGGCTCCTTCTTCGCAGCATCGATGATCTCGAACTTCTCCTTCAGCGTAAAGTCGGTTCGTTTACGTTTCTGAGCTGACATCATGGGTTGAATAGTTTGAAAAATAACTATGTCACTGTTGTGAGTGTCTGTTTGTGAGCGCGCTTTCGTGGGTCTATCTATCGATAACTAAAGCAAGAGTAGGAAAGAGGCTTGTTGTTGTGCGTGAGGTGATTGGTTTGTTGTAGCTGGCGTCAGGGAGAAACATCGCGTGTTTGACCTTGAAACCGGCTGACTGTATGCGTAAAATGCGCAAAAATGCACTTTTAAATAGTCACAGAATAGTGGCATAGTAACGAGAGTAGGGAGTGGCATAGTAAATTTATTTTGTATTGAATTTTTTCGGGACCGACACGTAGCGGAGCATGAAAAGATGAGCTGACAGATAGTAAGATAGATAGAGAGATATATGATAATCTAGATATATATATATATATATATATATATGTATATATATAATATGTAAAATCCTCTCTCAGGAATTTGATAGAAGTCAGTTCCCTTAAGAATCCATGAAGTCATTCAAGTTGTCTGCTATAGTGTACCCAAGACTCCATTGACTCGTCTTTTTTCTCGGTGCGTATTTGCTATCTGTTCAATTCTCTTTAACAGGATATTGCGAACGGTCCTTACGATTCATGATTTCAAATCGAACCTGGATGCTTATATCAACCAGTACTCCACTATCATCCATGTATATTGACCTCATATGAACCCACATAAGCCAATCATCTCAATGGAATTTCGATTGCATCTTCCGTATTTTTTATATCTGTCACCCAATGGTACATGCAAAGAAAATAATGTTTTCACCATGGAATCTTGACTCTCGATTTTTGCAACAGTGTTGTGGACATATTTCAAGGTATCACTGGAAGCATCCAGATTTAAGGACGTCATACTTCCATTTATTTCAATTTTGCGTTGTGAAACACGTGACATCTTGATCACATGCATGCTTTGATCCACTTGTCGCACAGGCTGAAGGTCATTACACATCTGCTCGTCCCAACCCGAAGGTTTTTGCCACAACGTTGTAGTGATTACTTTCCAGGAAATATCCAAGGACTCATCAAGCCGAGTGGCTCATGCATATCATTTACTACTGACAATAATCTTTGTTCGTCATGGGACATTTTCTCAAGGTTCCGATCAAACGCGAATTCGTCTTTGGCTGCATGCCATTCAACTCCGAGCAATCTTTCTATTAGTAGCTTAGCTTGGCTATTGGCTCGAACATCATGTTCACGTTCATCTGCAGACACAACATTAAGTAAAATACGTTCATTTAAAAGTTCTTTTCAAGGAAGAAACCTCTCATTCGTAACAAAGTAGAACACTGTTTTATCAAGGATTTTGTTTCGTCATCAGTTGGTACTCAGATTAAAAAAATCACCAACATAAAAACTTTTTGAAACAATTCGCAATTCATTTTTCGAATAAATTAACACACTCCTCGACAGTTCTACGCAGTGCAAACGTAGCGCAAGAGCGGGACGACGTTGTACCAGAAAGGTGAACCGTCATCCTTAATTTGTTAATCGCAGCAGTCACTATGGAATTCGAAATGCGTCTGGATCATCTTTTGGCAATTTGACTTGTAGAAACCTTTTGTTAATTGTTATTTTCCATCATTTACGTGTCAATATTAGTGTTTTGAGTCTTAGTGCGTCTGAGTAATCGAATGCGAATGAAAACATTGTTCATCACCTCGAATCAAGCGAATAACTTTGTTCGCATTGGAGTAAATTTTGCCCATGATGTGACCCATAGTTTCATCCATGTTTCACCTATTACAAAGTTTGAATTTTTTATCCGATAAGATTGCTTTGACAGGAATATCGAGTGTTTGACTAGTATAGATCAGACGGGACTTAATATTGATGGTCGAGGTCGTCAATGGATGAGTGTACACCAGTCGTAAAAAAACAAGTACATTGCAAAGCGGCACACAGAGCGACGTAGTTCAATACTCTGACGCTTTTCGTTACTTTTGCACCTAGCGCAGAAAACACATTCAAATCCTCACACAAAATGTTCATTCCGACCGTTGTATCGGAAGTAATTATTAGATAAAAATTGGGCGAAACCTCTATTTGTGTTCTGTGAATAATATCGCTTAATGATTATGCAGTTGAAGATTGTCGCTCAGCCTACGCAATTCACGATAAAATGTGTATTGGATGACCTGATCTAACGAAAAGATAAGGAAGTTGAGGTCTGCTATGACAAGTAATTTGAAAATAAGCATTTCTCCGGCGTAGCTTATAACCTCTAAAAACTTACCGTTTTGAGCATCTTTCGAGGCCGTCGTGCGAAAGTTGACGTCGATAATGTAGTTGTACTGTGAATCCTGTTCAAGGATGCGCCAGGTGTTATCTTTATATTCAAGTTTGAGATCGTGAGACGTTCGTGATAGTTTCGAGCAAAACCTCCTCCTAATCTTGGGCCATCGTTCCGTGATGGAATCATTTTTGGGATCGATAGTTCGCTTTCATTCATAGAAGATTGAAACCAGTTTTTTGTAACATCGACGAGATCGGGTGAGTTTCGTTTGCACAGCTCTTTTAGTTCAGCTAATTTATAAAACAAGCCCCAGCATTCGAATAGAAAAATTTCAGTGAGCTCAAAGCATGGAACAGTTAGTCGGTAACAGTATTTATTAATCAGACGTTGTCGACTTCGGACATTTGTGGTTTTGAAGCACGTTGCGCTAATTTCAACGACGACTTTGAATCAGCCTAGGATATTTGTGCCATGGAATGCTGCAATTTCACCTTAGTACCGGCTGTTGGATTGCACCGAAATACACGTGTTATACGTGACGTGCAGTTGTATTATTTTAAGCTTCGACACTTTTGGATATAACTTTCATACTTTTTATCCGATCGGTGTGATTTTTGAATAATTATATGAAAGTTTGCTACGACACCGTTTAATCGTATGATTAATTTTTACCGCCATTTCATCACACTGTGCAAAAATCATTGCACCCCTGACTGATTTGCTCAACTCTAAGGCAAAATCATTGCAGCTTTCCCCACTTGAAGCTTTTTCACATCCACAAAGAATCCTTACAATGCCACCGACCTGCCTTTCATTGAACCAGACACGACCTTTCCTTTATCATTGACGAATGCCTCCATTTCGGCTGTGGGAGCTGTTTTACTAAAACACCGTGAATCACTTGCGATATATTTAGCCATACGGTATTTCCGTCACCAATTAGAAGGTCGTAATAATATTATTTTCACGGAATACCAACCGCTAAAAGTTGTTGTCATTGGCATTGGCATTGTCAACTCGATTGTCATTCGCCGCGTCAGATTTGGCACTTGGATTACAATTCTCAATTCTCTACTGACATTCGTTACGTCAAAGGAGAGGCGAAATTGGTTGCCGACGCTTTATCAAGATCTGACATCTCAGTTTTGTCTGCAGGCATACGATTCGATCTCTCCCTTTTGGCTAACCATCAAACTGAAATTGATACAACCGAACTCACTATGTGTCGATCCTTGACTTTGCAGCAAATCGAGTCACCCAACACCGATGACTTGTTGACGTGGGATAATTCGACAAAGAAACCTAGACCGCTTCCTCCTCTTTCTTTACGACATGCCATTTCCTATCAAGTTCATGCGATGCCTTATCCTGGAAAGCGCGCCCCCGCGAATCTATTCGCAGATCGTTTTCTTTGGCTGTCCATAAAAAAAATTCACGAACCTGGGTTCACCATTAAATTCCTTGCCAAAAGAAAACATATCTCGACATACTATCACACCTTTCATCTCCTTTATACATTCAAACAGTCGATTTTCTCATGTGTATCTTGACCTTGTCGGTGCAATGCCATCATCGAACCGATACTCATTCACCCTAAGGGCGAATAATCGCTTTGCCACTTGTTCTTCTTGGAATTCGTTCTGCTATCAAAGAAGACATGCAATGTTTAGCCGCTGAGTTAGTTTTTGAAACTACCTTCTGTCTTCCCGGTGAACTCGTTATGACTTGCCAGTCATTGCATCCTATGCCAGATTACTTTACTTGATTGCGATCGTTTATGTCCAAGTTGGATTTTACTACTCCTCGACAGTGCAATATTCACCAACAGAAATCACATGTTTTTGTGCGACGTGACTCTTTTGGTAAACCACTCCAACCATCTTCTCATTGAGCACACAGAGTTGTTGAGCGTAAACTCAAGTAATTCGTTTTGGATGTGAATGGTCTACGTGACACAGTTTCTATTGATCGTCTAAAACCAACTTTCGTTGAGCTTAAGCCCCCAACTTCATCATGCGTCATTACTCTTCAATCACAACCACCGTGCAATACTCATGGGCCTAACCCCCCCTATGTTCATCCCAATACTCCGGTGCCTCCCACTCATGTTCTGGTAGACATGTGAATTGGCCCAAACGTTTCGCTGACTATGTGACCTCATGTTGTATAGGCAGTGAACGAACTAACGAATAATCACCAATGAAGATCGATCGTGAGTTCAATTTGCGATTTTCGCTCACCGTGTGATATTCACCGACTCGCTCACTTTGTGGTATTGATTCATTCGGTCAATAGACGAGTTCAGTTACGGTTGTGTTCTGTCGAACCCACGACTGGGCCAGTAGTAGCAAATCACAGATATTACAATTAGCGACGGGGTGCGGAACAATTCATTGACGTGTCGAAAAATGTTAGTACCGCTGGACCTCATTAAAGAATTATTCAACATTCAGCTGCATTTCATAGAAAAAGTTGCACTCCATCTAATAAACAGTTCAAGTTCAGGAGATTCAGTCAACATTTCAGCGACAAACTTGAAACAATTTCAGTCTCATTTAGATGATGGAGTCACATTTGATTCGTTGAAGTCGAAACATGAATCACACCCTCATGAACAGTTCGAACGTAATTTCCTTCCTCCTTCCTTCAAGCCCAACGCTCCGGTGGGAGAGTAAAGTAGTGATCAACTATCTCTTTGTATCTTTTTATTTTGTACCTACACTTTTTGGCCTTGTATGGTTATTCGTTTTTTGGCGATGTATACTTCATTCGAACTAATGTTTGTAGAATATAGTTTTTGGCGGTCAATATAATTTCGAGCTCTCAGACTTTTCTTATTCCGTGTGAGAATTGTGACTTACGAATCCTCCAAAATTTTAGCGCCTCCTGCACCTTGGATTTTCCAGTGTAGATAATCTCGCTAGTGTTAAATTTCACTGGACCTTTCTTTGGACATTTTCGCTTATGGTCTTTTAGTGGGTTCATTCCATTTTTGTTGTGCAAACTTATATTTTTGGTCAAATACATGGAGTCCGTGAAAAGATTCAGGGCAGCTGGTCCCGATTGACTTGCCCCGGTTCTCTTCAAGGATTGCTGCGATATTCTATTAATCCCTACATGGGCGCGCTCGCGCGCGCTTTGAAATCAACGTGAAATTTTGCTCTCCTGAATTTGTTTTTTTCATTCGTAACAAATTTTCTAGATAATGGTTGCTCGTAGATCAAAAGTTACTGAAAGTAGTCTCGGGAATTCTTCACTGCAACAAAATGCACGCAGAAAAGCTCCTGAACCCCAAAAGCCGTCTGAAGCTACAGTCAATTGCGGTAAAGCCGGTTGTTCCACCCCTGTTCTTGAAGGGATAGAATGTAGCATCTGCTCTTTCTGGTTTCATCCTGGTTGCCCGGTTTTGACGTCCGCTGTTTTTAATGAACACAAACAAAACGCAAGTAAGCTTTGGCTCTGTGCAGCATGCTCGATAAACCCAACTGTCCGTTGTCTGCTATCGTTGTTAGACCAACAGTCTAAGAAAATCGCATCTCTTGAAAGTAGACTGCACCGGTTAGAAAACAGCCATGGTTCTCTGTGTACTCGTCAACAGTCCGAGTTAAAAAGGTTTGCTGTTCTTTCTGTCCCGAAAGCGAAGCACACATTTTGGTCGTTGGTTGCTGGAATCTCATCTGTAACTGAAACACCGATGACATTTGCTACAACTGCTGCTTCTGCGGCGATCTCCACTGGTTCTACGTACACACCCGTACATACGATTCCGGGGATTGCAAAAGACAACACTCGTGCCAAGTTCACAGCAGTGAAGAAAGTGGCCACCACAATAAGCTCCCGTTGCAATGAGGTGCTAACCGTGATATGCACCAATGTGCCAGAGGCAAATTCGCCTTGTTTCAAAACTCGCCAGGTGCAAGATGCACAACAGTGGCAGACAATATGTGACTCAATGAAGGTTTCTGCAGAGGCCGGGAACATTGTACGTCTGTCCAGGCACCATAAATCATTACATATTGGCGAACCTAGACTATTGCGAATCACCCTAACATCCTTGGAGGATGTTGAATCCGTCTTACTCTCTGCATACACTTTGCGCAACAGCAATTCACCCATCCGCATATTTCCGGACGTGTCATGGGCTGAGCGACAAGCCAAGAAAGAAACGAATTTCAACTGGAAGTTGTAGAATGACAAGAAAAGCGTTTTTATTCATGGCGTTCCAGAACTAAATGACGATGATGCCAATAAAAACACTACACACGACTGCGAGCAGTGTCGTTTCATACAACAACAAAGTAAAATTACTGACACTCTGACGATTGGTTTGAAACGTTTACCTGTTTCCCCCAGTTACAAGGGCTCTGGGCCCCGCATACTCAAAGTAACTTTTCAATCAGAATCCATGGTGAATGATGCGTTACAGAGTTGGTACCGATACAAACGTTTTGCACCTCCCGAGATTCGCCTCCGTTCTGCCCTCGATAAAAAGCGAATCGACAAGCTTCAGTGTGATTCTGCCGATAAAATTGTTGATGCCTCAAAAAACTTAAGCCAGCCGGTCCTATTAGAATCGTCGTAATGGACGCCCAAAACAACTCTGCAGACTCCGCCCTATCGCGCGAGAGCCTGAAGTGTTTCTATGCGAACGCCCAAGGCCTACTCAGTAAACTTCCTGAACTTCGTCTTCGACACGCTGCTCAACGCTTCGACGTGATAGCTGTGACTGAGACATGGTTATCATCTTCCGTTGCAGACGCCGAAATTTCACTTCCTGGTATGATTGTCATTCGGAAAGATCGTCCCACCAAGGGTGGTGGAGTTCTTTTGTACCACAACTCCTCACTCCACTGTGAACCACTATCTCACATTCATCTGCAAACCATAGATTCACTGTGGTGCCGCTTGCAGCTTAGAAACAGTGACTCTGCTCTACTGGCTGTGATCTACCGCCCACCAAATGCTCAACCTGTTGCTGATGTCAACCTATGACACTCCTTGCGATTCGCCTTATCAATGCAACATAGTCACGTCTTGTTGATTGGAGATTTCAATTCACCCAGTTTGACTGTTGAACCCTCCTGCGATACTTTTGCTTGGGAGCTGCGTGAACTGATAGGAAGTCACCCTTTGCACAATCACGTGACTGAACCGACACGTTTTCGTGGAACTGACACGCCTTCTCTATTGGACCTCTTACTGACGAATGAGGAGTTGATGATTGAGGAAATCTCGAGTGAAACTCCGTTAGGCAAAAGCGACCATATAGTTTTAACTTTTGACTTTGTGTGCTATGCTACCTACCTCAACCATGAGGACTCTCAGTTACGGACGGTCACTGACTACGGCATTTTCTATGACGTTGTAGCCGCCAATAGATCCGATTTCATGTTAGAGGACGGTCCGGATTCAGTTTGGCAAAATTTTGTTACCAAGTGGCACCAGATGCTAGAGCTTTCTTCAGTCTCAAAACCCGTCCTGCGAAAAACCACCGACACATTTATTCGGAGCAGAACTCGTAAATGGATGTGCCGCAGAAATGCTGCATGGACTGAGTTCAAACTAACACAACTGCCTAATGATTGGGAGTGTTACAGAAAATTACGAAATCATTGCACGGGACTGGTGCGCCAGGATAAATTTGATTATCAAAGTAAACTCACCGGTCAATTCCTGGAAAACAATAAGCTCTTGTACAAGTTTATCAACAATAAACGGAAGGTTCAGACTGGCATCCCTTCACTTACCACCAGTATAGGTTCCACGACGGCATCAAAGGATGCGGCAAATGTTTTAAGATCACATTACATGCCGATTTTCCAAAACCCCTCTCTAATTTTCCCCATGCTTTTGACCCCATCATCTCAACCTTCTTGTATTATGTTTTCTGCCAGCAAAGTTCGGGAAAAAAATCATGCAACTTCGACTCAACTCATCACCGGGTATCGACTGTATCACACCGAAAGCATTGTGCGCAGTTGCCGATCAACTTTGCGAACCTCTCGCGGCTTATTTCCAAAAATTGATGGATAACTCTGAAGTCCCTACTGGTTGAAAGGAAGGTATCATCACTCCCATTTTCAAAGGTGGAAGCCGTAGTGATCCTGCCAATTACCGTCCAGTCACCCTTCTCCCAGTGTTATCCAAGGTGATGGAAGCCATTGTTGCCGCTGAAATTATGGCTTTTGTGAATAGTTCCTATTTCATCGCTGCAGAACAACATGGATTTTCGGGAACATTGTACGTCTGTCCAGGCACCATAAATCATTACATATTGGCGAACCTAGACTATTGCGAATCACCCTAACATCCTTGGAGGATGTTGAATCCGTCTTACTTTCTGCATACACTTTGCGCAAAAGCAATTCACCCATCCGCATATTTCCGGACGTGTCATGGGCTGAGCGACAAGCCAAGAAAGAAACGGACTTCAACTGGAAGCTGGAGAATGACAAGAAAAGCGTTTTTATTCATGGCGTTCCAGAACTAAATGACGATGATGCCAATAAAAACACTACACACGACTGCGAGCAGTGGCGTTTCATACAACAAAAAAGTAAAATCACTGACACTCTGACGATTGGTTTGAAACGTTTACCTGTTTCCCCCAGTTACAAGGGCTCTGGGCCCCGCATACTCAAAGTAACTTTTCAATCAGAATCCATGGTGAATGATGCGTTACAGAGTTGGTACCGATACAAACGTTTTGCACCTTTCGAGTTTCGCCTCCGTTCTGCCCTCGATAAAAAGCGAATCGACAAGCTTCAGTGTGATTCTGCCGATAAAAGTTGATGCCTCAAAAAACTTAAGCCAGCCGGTCCTATTAGGATCGGCGTAATGGACGCCCAAAACAACTCTGCAGACTCCGCCCTATCGCGCGAGAGCCTGAAGTGTTTCTATGCGAACGCCCAAGGTCTACTCAGTAAACTCCCTGAACTTCGTCTTCGACACGCTGCTCAACGCTTCGACGTAATAGCTGTGACTGAGACATGGTTATCATCTTCCGTTGCAGACGCCGAAATTTCACTTCCTGGTATGATTGTCATTCGGAAAGATCGTCCCACCAAGGGTGGTGGAGTTCTTTTGTACCATAACTCTTCACTCCACTGTGAACCACTATCTCACATTCATCTGCAAACCATAGATTCACTGTGGTGCCGCTTGCAGCTTAGAAACAGTGACTCTGCTCTACTGGCTGTGATCTACCGCCCACCAAATGCTCAACCTGTTGCTGATGTCAACCTATTACACTCCTTGCGATTCGCCTTATCAATGCAACATAGTCACGTCTTGTTGATGGGAGATTTCAATTCACCCAGTTTGACTGTTGAACCCTCCCGCGATACTTTTGCTTGGGAGCTGCGTGAACTGATAGGAAGTCACCCTTTGTACAATCACGTGACTGAACCGACACGTTTTCGTGGAACTGACACGCCTTCTCTATTGGACTTCTTACTGACGAATGAGGAGTTGATGATTGAGGAAATCTCGAGTGAAACTCCGTTAGGCAAAAGCGACCATATAGTTTTAACTTTTGACTTTGTGTGCTATGCTAACTACCTCAACCATGAGGACTCTCAGTTACGGACGGTCACTGACTACGGCATTTTCTATGACGTTGTAGCCGCCAATAGCTTCGATTTCATGTTAGAGGACGGTCCGGATTCAGTTTGGCAAAATTTTGTTACCAAGTGGCACCAGATGCTAGAGCTTTCTTCAGTCTCAAAACCCGTCCTGCGAAAAACCACCGACACATTCATTCGGAGCAGAACTCGTAAATGGATGTGCCGCAGAAATGCTGCATGGACTGAGTTCAAACTGACACAACTGCCTAATGATTGGGAGTGTTACAGAAAATTACGAAATCATTGCACGGGACTGGTGCGCCAGGATAAATTTGATTATCAAAGTAAACTCACCGGTCAATTCCTGGAAAACAATAAGCTCTTGTACAAATTTATCAACAATAAACGGAAGGTTCAGACTGGCATCCCTTCACTTACCACCAGTATAGGTTCCACGACGACATCAAAGGATGCGGCAAATGTTTTAAGATCACATTACATGCCGATTTTCCAAAACCCCTCTCTAATTTTCCCCATGCTTTTGACCCCATCATCTCAACCTTCTTGTATTATGTTTTCTGCCAGCAAAGTTCGGGAAAAAATCATGCAACTTCGACTCAACTCATCACCGGGTATCGACTGTATCACACCGAAAGCATTGTGCGCAGTTGCCGATCAACTTTGCGAACCCCTCGCGGCTTATTTCCAAAAATTGATGGATAACTCTGAAGTCCCTACTGGTTGGAAGGAAGGTATCATCACTCCCATTTTCAAAGGTGGAAGCCGTAGTGATCCTGCCAATTACCGTCCAGTCACCCTTCTCCCAGTGTTATCCAAGGTGATGGAAGCCATTGTTGCCGATGAAATTATGGCTTTTGTGAATAGTTCCTATTTCATCGCTGCAGAACAACATGGATTTCGTAAAGGGCATTCTTGTACCACAAATTTGCTTTTAGCCAGAGACTACTGGACTAAAGCTGCTGACGAAGGTCAGGGTATAGACGTCATTTACTTGGATTTCTCTAAGGCATTTGACCGAGTTGACCATGCGATATTGCTTCACAAGCTGCAAGCATTGGGTATTCCACCCGTGTTGCTGTCCTGGGTTGCTGAATTCCTACGTTCGCGAAACCTTCGGGTGCGTGTTAGACAGACCCTTTCAGAGCCATTCCCAATTCAGTGCGGAGTACCTCAGGGGTCAGTTCTTGGCCCGCGTTTATTTTTGATATTTATCAACGACATTGGTGGGTACGTCGAATCACCATTTCTCCTTTTCGCGGATGATATCAAGATTTGGCGCGTCATCAACTCACCCAGCGATACAAGGAAACTTCAATTCGACTTGGATTCATTACACGCATGGTCTACGATCAATCGCATACCATTCAACACTGACAAATGCCACGCATTACGCATTCGTCTTCCTGGCGACCCTGGCTATAATCTGGGTGGCAAGATGCTCGCTGTCACGATGCAAGAAAAAGATCTTGGGGTGATTATACAAAATGACTTGGGCTGCTCTGCTCAGTGTAGTAGAGCTTCAACCGTGGCAAATAGAAACGTTGGGCTTTTAAAACGTGCGTTCGAAACAATCGATCCACGTCTCTTCCCGTTTCTTCTTCAGGCGTACATCAGGCCACACTTGGAGTATGCTGTCTCCGTCTGGAACCCATGGTTGAAACGTGACCAGCACGCCCTAGAACAGCCGCAGAGACGTTCTACGAAGCTTGTCAAGGGGCTTAGCTCCGTCAGCTATGAGGAACGTCTTACGACTCTACAATTATTCTCTACAAACTATCGTCGTATCCGAGGCGATCTGATCCTTGCGTATCGGATATTAACGGAAGAAACTCACCCATGTAGGGGTATGCTCAAAATGGCCCCATACTCAGCAAATCGTGGCCATCACTTGAAGTTGGCTCATCTGCATAGTAGATTGGACTGCCGCAGATACTCCTTTGCCGTCCGGATTCCTCGTGTTTGGAACGCACTACCCATTCCGGTTATTTCTGCCCCATCCCTAATTATTTTTAAAAAGCGCCTTGACCTCCATTTTTATCAGACGATACACAATTCTTAATTATGCTTTTTTACGCTTATATTCTTTGTGATACTGCACCATATCTTTCCCTCTTTCCACAGCGTTTTCCGTCCCAGAAAATATGGATCACATTTTCCTTCGACCACTTTGCTGAACTGCTGAAACTTCTTGAGACCCAATATCCCAGTATCAGAAGTCCAAGCGCACGCAGTCTCAGCTAACCCTGTTCCGGAGGATGCGGTGGGTAGCGGTGTCCCGGGTTGACGCCCTACCTGTCCAAATGCCACAAAAATCCACTGATGGTGCAGGTTAACGCGAATGTGGCCCGCTATAAGGCCTTGAAAACTCGAACATTTTACTATTCTTTTCTTTTCGATCCACCGCACAATCCACCCTGCGGTTTTGTACAAGCTCCCCGCTTTTATACCGTAATAAACTATTGACTATTGACTATTGAGTTAACTTTTTCAGTCGCAAAGCAGAATTTCCGGTACTGTTACTACTGCCGTCAAACGCTTACCGAATTCGCTCAGTTACAAAAGCCAGGGTCCAAGGATATTGAAAATTACTTTTCATTCTGAAGCTATGGTTCACACTGCTCTACAGGCGTGGTACCAATTTAAACACCTAGCCCCCGCTGAAATTCGCTTGCGAGCGGCTGCTGACAAGCCAAAACCCAAGTATCCTCTAAACACAGCGGTACCCCCCTCTCCTGACGTATCTGCACCATTTTCAAAAATCCTCCAACAGCCGACTACTTCAGATTCGGCAAAATAATTTCCCACGATGCGGATCCCTGTCTTTCAAGAGAAAGTCTGAATTGTCTATACACAAACGCTCAAGGTCTCATCAGCAAACTCCCAGAATTGCGTACTCGGCATGCTTCTCACCCCTTTAATCTCATTGCTATTACGGAGACTTGGTTGTCGGATTCTGTAACAGACGCGGAAATTTCACTCACTGGAATGTCAGTCATTCGTAACGATCGTCCGACCAAAGGCTGCGGGGTTCTCTTATATTTTGCATCCTCATTTATTTGTGAACCTCTATCTCCTCACTGCTTACCTCTTGTAGACTCACTTTGGTGTCGTATTCATCTCAAAAAGCAAGATTATGTTCTCCTGGGTGTCGTTTACCGCCCTCCGCAAAACGATCCTGATGCTGATAGGAAACTTATTGAATCCATGCGACATGCTTTATCTTTAAAATACAGTCATGTATTACTGATGGGAGACTTTAATTCGCCTAGTTTATCAACAATACATGCAAGTGATTTCTTTGCATCGGAACTTGATGGACTTATATCAACCCACCCGCTATATAACCATGTGCGCGTACCTACAAGATTCCTTGGAGGAGATGTACCTTCTCTCCTGGATTTGCTGCTAACCAATGAAGAGCTGATGATTGAAGAAACACATTGAACCACCGCTTGGGAAAAGTGATCATGTAGTCCTAACGTTCTGTTACACTTGTTATGCGAGCTATCCAGTTCAAACGTCTGTTAAAATCAAGACTGTAACAAATTATAATACTTTTCGAGACATCATGTCAGCTAACACTTGATTTTTTGCTTAATGACACTCCTACAGCGACTTGGACTGAATTTGTAACAAGATGGCACTTGCTTCTGAGCCATTCTTCTGTGGCTAAGACAATTTTCTTGAAATCGAAACCTCACAATTTTTTCGTACGCAGTAGAACACGCAAATGGATGTCTTATAGACACGCTGCATAGAATCGCTTCAAAATGAGTCAATTGCTATCCGATTGGGAGTGCTACCGACATTTTCGTAATTATTGTACTACACTGGTACGTCAAGACAAGCTGCACCACCAGACTTTCCTTGCAAACTGGTTTGCGTGTAACCCAAAGTCACTATATAAGTATGTCAACGAGCAGCAACAGGTTCGCTCTGGTATCCCGCCACTACAAACTGATGGAGGTCCGACCACAAGTATGAAGGAGGCCGCAAATGCCTTGAGAGCGCATTTCATGCGAATCTTCCGCAATTCGGCAAAAAAGTTCCCGCTATTTTGGCAGCCTGATCTTCCCTTCCATATTTCATCGTTTACATTTACTGCTACCCGAGTAAGAAAGCAGATATTGCTGCTTCGTGCAAATTCTTCTGCAGGAATCGATCAAATCACGCCAAAGGCGGTACAAGCAGTCGCTGATGCCATTTCTGAACTTCTTGCGTTGTATTTTCAGCGCTTATTAGACACGGTTGCAGTGCCAGACGGTTGGAAGGAAGAAATAATAACTCCAATATTCAAAGGAGGTAACCGCAGTGACGCAGGGAATTATCGGCCAGTTACATTAACTCCGATGCTGTCCAAAATTATGGAGTCGATCATTGCAGAAGATATAATGAGCGCATTCGAATTCTCGGGTCTGATCACTAGTGAGCAGCATGGATTTCGCCGTGGTCCTTCATGCACTTCAAATTTACTCCTAGCTAGAGACAGTTGGACCAGATCAGTCAACCATGGATACGGAGTGGACGTTATCTACCTTGATTTTTCGAAGGCTTTTGACAGAGTTCACCACGCGGTACTTATTCATAAGTTACGTACTCTTGGAATTGGCCCTCCACTCTTGACATGGATAGCTGCATTTCTGTCCTCCAGGACTCTTCGTGTGCGGGTGCGTGAGACGCTTTCCGAGACCTTCCCTACTGAATGTGGAGTACCCCAAGGATCGGTTCTTGGACCAAGACGTTTTCTTTTATTCGTCAATGACATCGGCAAACAAGTGACATCCCCATTTCTAATGTTTGCTGATGACATCAAAATATGGCGCGAGCTTTCTTGCCCAAACGCTATTAGCGAGTTGCAGTCTGATTTAAATTCCCTTCACGCCTGGTCGGTAGCGAACTATTTACCGTTTAATGCTGAAAAATGTCATGTACTTCGCATCCGAAAAGAGGGTAAACCCATTTATACCCTGGGTGATGTCCAGCTCCTCGCTAGTCAACAAGAGAGAGACCTTGGTGTGTTAGTTCAGAACGACCTCGGATGTTGGGCTCAATGTATCAAGGCATCACGTGTGGCGAATCGAAACGTTGGTCTACTGAAGCGAGCTCACGGTCGGTTTGACATACGCTTCTTTCCAGCCCTCCTAAATTCGTACGTTCGCCCTCATTTGGAGTATGCGGTTTCCGTCTGGCATCCGTGGCTGAAGCGTGACGAACTTGTACTTGAGCGGCCTCAACGCCATGCCACGAGACTGGTAAAGGGGCTTGAGTGTTATACTTACGAAGATCGTCTCACTGCACTAAACCTATTTTCATCCAAGTACCGTCGAATCCGTGGCGACTTGATACTGGCGTACAGGATACTCACTGAAGAATGCCATCCCTGTAAAGAACTGCTTGTGCTTGCTACCGGCAATCGTACGCGTGGGCATCATTTAAAAATTACCCATCAACAAAGCAGGTTGGACTGTCGTAAACACTTTTTTGCCGTTCGTGTTGCACAAACCTGGAACAATCTACCACTTTTTGTTGTGTCTGCCCCTTCCCTTTCTATTTTTAAAGACCGTTTAGATATGCACTTGTTTCATTTGCTTCATAACGTTTGAAAAGCTATAACTTTCTATACTCTATGATACTACACTTTTTTCCGATTTTCAGCGCACAAACTGCTTTCAACTGGAAGTATCAACCAACGTTTTGTGGTGCTCGCATTCCCATCCCTTACAGTATCAACGTTTTTCTTCATTCTGACCTTAATTTTAACCCTGAACTTTCGGATCCATGTGTACAACATCCTGTGGTTTTCTTTTAAGCTTGTCGCTTTTTTACCACAATATACTATTGACTATTGAAACACGGAAACTTTCCCCAGTGCAAGTTGAATATCATCGCTCGTGACAGATTTCTATTTTTTATTCTGCTTTTGTCATCATGATTGTTGTTAAATCAAAAACAAAACTTTCTTCTAACGCTAAGGATACTCGAGGATCTGGTGAGTGCAAAACAACCGGTAAAAGCCGTCCTACGGTTGAATCGAATAGTTCCTGTGGAAATCCTAAGTGTTCTACTACCACCCGTTTCCGTTCTAATGATACGCCATCTTTACAGGATCTAATTTTGACAGACGATGAACTGATGATTGAATATGTCGAACGTCGTGCACCGCTTGGGCGCAGTAATCATGTATTCTTACATTTCCAGCTAGTCTACTGGGCTGACAAGATTGCAGATAGCTCAGTGTTCACACGGAGGTAAACCGACTACAACAGGTTAAACACTCTTATTCTGAATCAGGACTGGTATTTCAGTACCGACCTATCAGCTGACGATGCATGGTTGAGTTTTTCCTCCCGACTACTACAGCTAACTGCTTCATGCACGGTAACTAAAGCTGTTCCGCTACGGAAGCACAGGAGAACTCCACTACGTTCATTAGCGAACGGAATAGAGAATGGACCATTTATGTCCACTCCCCTTCCTATCAACAGTGGGAACGCTATCAAATGTATCGAAACCAATCCACGGCTCTCATCCGCGAAGATCGTTTGAACCACCAGTACAAACTTTCTTGTGCCTTTGCTGATAACCCAAAACGGCTCTTTAGCTTTGTCAATCGTTTACGTCATGTCAAACCTGGCATTACAACTTTAGAAACACCGTTGGGCCCTACCCAGACATCCAGTGAAACAACAGAAGCACTACGGCCTCGATTTTTGATCCCTCCAGTACATCGGTTTCCGTACCTGTCCACCCAACCCCATCACTTTTCAAACTTTCAGACATCACTTTTACACCTGCCGCTATTTTCGGCAAGCTCATATCCCTGCGCCCTTCTAGTTCTGCTGGTCCTGATACGCTTCACCCTAGAGTTCTGCGCGAATGGGCTGCTTCTTTATGCTACCCTTTGACGGACCTTTTTCAGCATCTTTATTCTCTTGGTTGTGTTCCCGTCCAGTGGAGATGTGGATCCGTTTCTCCTATCTACAAGGGTGGTTCACGCTCTGATGTCAGTAACTATCGCCCCATCACCCTATTGTCCGTGGTATCCAAAATAATGGAATCTATTATTGTGGACGCATTACGGCATCACGTTGACACATTTCAACTCTTATCCGATAATCAACACGGCTTCCGCCGTCGTAGATCGTGCCTTACAAATCTTATGCTTGCTCGCGATCAGTGGACGACCGCAGTCGATAAAGGTCGGGAAGTCCATGTGATTTATTTGGATTTCTCCAAGGCCTTTGACAGGGTCGACCACCGGATACTTCTGCAGAAGCTTGTTTCGCTGGGAATTTCCGGCAAGCTCTTGTCATGGTTAGAAAGTCACCTCCATGAACGATCGGCACGTGTGCGTGTTAACGGCTCTCTCTCAACCCCGTTTGCTACCCCTAGTGGCGTTCCGCAGGGTTCTGTTTTAGGACCGAATCTTTTCCTCATCTTTGTGGACGATCTGACACGTTCCCTTCATTCCCCTGTCTTGCTGTATGCAGATGATGTCAAAATATGGCGAACGATTTACAGCCGTACTGACATGGATCTACTGCAAGCGGACCTCAACACACCACTTATGGTCAGTCACGAATAATCTCCCCTTTAACGTATCGAAATGCCGTGTCCTTTCTACTCGCGCTGGCAGTACTCTACACTATCATCTTGGTAGTCAGTCGCTCCAGGTTAGCAACGCTGAACGTGACTTGGGAATCATTGTTGAGTCTAGGTTATCCGTCTCAGCCACCTGTAGAAAAATGGCCTACACTGCCAATAGTATGTTAGGTCTCCTGCGCAGCGCATTCAATCACTTTGAGCCACGATGTTTTCCTATTCTTTTGAAAGCGTTTCTTCTGCCACATTTGGAATATGCTATCCAGGCCTGGAGCCCGTGGTTGATCAAAGACCAAAAGTTGTTGGAGGCACCTCAACGGCGTGCGACGAAACTTGTCAGAGGATTGTTCTTCATTCCATACCCCCAACGATTGGAAATATTGAAAATGTTTTCTGTGCAGTGTCGCCGGACCCGTGGTGATCTTATCTACCTCTTTCAAATCATGTCCTCACCCACCCACCCGTGCTTTTCCCTATTCTCCCGCAATACAGAGACAACGCATTTGCGCGGTCACTCCCACAGACTTTGCTTGAAACAGTCCCGTATCAACTGCCGAAAGTACTTTTTCTCTGTGCGTGTTTCTGCTCTTTGGAACAAATTACCAGAGGATGTGGTATCGGCTCCTTCCTTAACCGTGTTTAAACACAGAATCGACTCCTTCCTCCAAGAACTCCATTACAAAATCTCTTGATTACTACATTACTACATTTAACTTTCTGTTTCACTTGTTTACAGGTCTAACGCAACCACGATGCCTCCGTTTCCCCTGCTACCGCCTCGCAAATTCGGGAAGACGCAATTTCCAAGCGAGTGTGGCCCGCTATATGGCCTTCCCGCCCCCGTACTAGATGATACTCCCTGTTTTATTTTCACCGCACTGTATATAACACCCTGTGGGTTTTTTAAGTTATGCTTTTACGCCACAAAAACTATTGCTCTATTATCCTCTTATGACACTCGCTTCATATTTTTCACTTTTGCTTGCTTTATTAAACACCATACCATCCTGCGGTTATTTTAAGCATGTACGCTTTTTTACTGCAATAAACCATTGTTCTCGAAGGTAGAGAATGCACAAACTGCTCCGTATGGTATCATTCACGCTGCTCAGGTCTAACCGCAACGGTTTTGTAATAATAATAATAAATAACCGCAACGGTTTTGGCTGAACATAGCTCTAATTCCACCAAACCTTGGTTTTGTAGCGCGTGCACTAATCTCCCTATGGCTCGAAGTCTGCTGCATATGATAAATCAACAGTCCAAGACTATCATTACCCTCGAAGGCCGTCTTTATAAACTTGCAAATATGTTCAACGAACAGCATACTACTTCTAGCCTCGTTGTTGTTACATCACTTCCACCAGCACAGAAGTCAGTAGTCAAACCTCCCGTCACGCAGGCCCATCCCATCCATGTACAACAAAAGATCAGCACAAAGCAATCTAGTGTTGTCGCTGGCAGACCCAAACCGCTAAACGGCACAAGCATCAAAAATGCTCTGACCGCGCGAGCTTCTTCTAGTCCCATGGCAATGACGTCGAAGGTTTCGGTAGCACGAGCGGAGGCACTTACCGTGATTTGCTCCAATGTCCCCGAGACTGATTCACCAGCTTCATAGCGCGTCAATCTGAAGATGTGGAACAATGGAAAAAGTTGTGTCATGAGCTAAGCCTTAACATAGAACCGGCTAGCATGGTCCGCTTGTCAAGACACCAAAAATCGGCACACGCTGGTGAGCCAAGATTGTTGCGCATCGTGTTAAAATCGTTAGCAGATGTTGAATCCGGTAGTTGTCACAATGAGGCATTACCTTTCTTCAAGATGGGGATCAAGAGTGAAATGCCCCAGTCGCGTGAAATCTCCTCTAGTTCCCATATCTTACGATACAAATCATGCAGTGGTTCAATCAGAACGGAGGAACAGCCCTTGTACACTTCAGGGGGGACGCCGTCTTCGCCAGGGGACTTGTTGTTTCTTAGTCGGCCGATGGCTCCGATGATTTCTTCGCGCGTTGGTTGATCTCAGGAAACATTCTATGTCTCGCTTGCTAAAGCCGTTGGTAGTGCCGTCAGTGGCGCCTGCCGATTTAGCAACATGCTGAAATGCTCGTGGACACCACTGGAACCACAGGAAGAGCACTTCGTAACTTCGAACTGGCTAACAGGACTCCGGCTGCTGGTTTTTCCTCGAGGTTGACTCCTGAAGTCTAATCCATGACTGGATGTAGCCTCGAGGCAGTTAAGGTTTGAAATAAAGATTTTTCTTTTTCCCGCCTTCATGGACTTACGAGCTCCACCTGCCCAAAGCGAACTGTTTTTGAGACGCCAGTCAGCCGCCTTTTCCCCTTCTCCTGTCCGTAGAAACAGTTCCTCCAAATCACACAAGATCATGCGTGCAGGCCAGGAGCTGGACTTGGTTTTCAGAAGCTATATTAGACGCGCGCCATTAGATCATTTTCTAATTAGGGGCTTATCCCCAAAACCGCTTCACCGTGACAACCTTGGAACCCATGCCTCAGCACTGTTTACCAGAATGCAACTTACTTGCAGAGCATCGTGAAAGCTGAGAGAAATAACCGGTGGCCATTAGATGACGTGCCGAGCTGTAATGAACGAACTCGCCGTAGCGCTACGCGCAATGGGGCGTATTGGTTTGCCTGGTTGTGTCCATAAGGTCCACCTAATAGATGAAGGTTGGGCTGTGAACCGAAGTTATTGGCACCCCTGTATGGTATATATGGTATGAAAGCACAAGCCTGATCCAGGCAAAGTGCCGCACAGTCATAGACTGCACGTGGGCGATATTACTGCCAGGTTGCCCAAACCTAGACAGATATGAGAAATAGAGAATAAAGATGGTAGTGAGACTCCAGCACCCCTGTATTTTATTGTGTCATAATTTTTTATATTCGATATCTTTGTGGTATATTTGCGACAAAAAAACAAAATATCACAAAATCGAATGTAGTGAAAAAAACAAGCTGCTTTTTGCACATTTACTTTTTCGTATTCCCTTTGGCTGCGGTCTTATTTTTTGCGTTTGCTTTTTCTGCTTCATGTTGGTTGGCCATTCGCTTGGCTTCAGACCTGTACTTTACTTTTGTGCGACTATCTCCTCCTGGAGGATAAGTCGGTTTCAATGAAGAGTCGGGAATTTGGGTACAAAGCGGCGTCCTGAGCACCACTCGGCATTTGTTCGAGTCAGCGTCTCTAGCCTTTGCACAACCAAGTGCGACCTGCAAGGCAGCAAGGAGTTGCCAGAAAGAGGTATGGTATGAAAGCACAAGCCTGATCCAGGCAAAGTCAAAGACTGCACGTGGGCTAAGATACTGTCAGGTTGCCCATGCCTAGACAGATATGATACATACATACATACATCATACAGACAGATATGAAGGGGGAAATAGAAATAGTAGTGAGACTCCAGCGTGTTTCAGCATGCAGCTCACTACCGTTGGCCAATCAATTTATCACGTACTGCACAGAAATGCTGCACGATTGCCCATCCGTGCAGTGCCAGAAAGGTGGTGTGCACCAACTAACCGTCTACGAGACTGCTACAGATTTTTCCCCAGGGTTTTCTCCCGAAGCCTTTCCCGCGATCGGTTATCCCGCAAGGTAGCGGAGGTTTAAAATCAGGGTTTTCCTTCCGTTAAATGAAATGTCCTCCCAAGCTAACGAGCTCCATCTGCCCGAAGCAAACTGGTTTTCATGCGCAAGTCACTCGCCCTCGTCCCTTCTCCCATTGGTAGAAGCAGTTCCGCCGGGCTCGGGGAGCTACTCGTGCAGGCCAGAAGCTGGGCTTCGTTTATCAGAGGCTACTTGAGACGCGCGCCATATGGAAGCATTTTATAGACCATGGGAGCTTATCCCCTCTTCCACCCCTCGCTTCACACCTGTGCTTAATGATGATGTTTAGTTCACTCCCCCTCGCTTCGGTCTGTACTACACTTTACAATTTTTTCTTTCAGATTGATAATATTCTTACTGACTTGCGCTCTCGAGAGACTAACGGCAGCAAAGCCTTCAGGCTTCGCGATCATACTTTTCGACACTACCGTTTACTCAACATCCTTCCAACAGAAGCCGTCAACGACGTCTTTTTGGGGTTCTCCGTTTGTGGACAATTCCTTATATCGTACAACTCCAGGTTTAATTCACTGGCGTTGCGCTTTTGGCTGTTCCCACCAATTAAATCTGTTTCGTCAAGCAGCGAATCTCTGCAGTTGTGTGCTGAAACTATTTTCGACCGTGTGACTCCTGAATCTACTTACGCATCTAACGTGTGTGTTCGATTCATACAGTCGATGTTAGACCCGTCATCTTACCTCATCTTGGCTTGTAATGTAAGTCACTTTGTTGCTCACTATTTTATATGAAACCGCATCTAACCCTTTCGAGACATTTTTGATCGTCAAATTCATACATGGGTGTGCAAGACCAATACAATACCAATGTATTGCAGTACCGTGCTAAATTGATTCTTACCGATAAATAATTGTTTGCAAGAACACTCCGCAGTCACATTCCAAGTATTTCTTTAATTTTCTGTGATTCTGATCGTCATCATCATCACTAGTGATTCGCCACCATACAGGCACGATGGAATCCTGCTCATGTAAAAAAGCAGAAGGGTTGTTACTCAACAAACTGCGCTTAGACGTCTACGTCTTTGACACAGACAAACAGCAATCAAGTAGTATAACTGGGTAGATCGACATCAACAAGACAGATTCCTCACGGCTTACTGCAAGATCGCTTCAGAACACAGTTGTGATAAACTTTCAAAAATGTTTCTATCCGTCGCGCAGAGAGTGTCTTTACTTGGTGCGATTATTTTTTACCTCTGTGACACATCGATCTATACTGGGTTGCGTCTTTCGGACACAACAGGTGCAACCGATACCTGGAAAGTCGACAGATATAGGCCAGACGAACACGGTCTGAGCCTACTGCCTTGTGGATAAGACTTTTTAGCCAGAGACGGTGGCAGAGAACCCTAATTGGTCTCCTGCTTAGGCATGGGTGACCTGGCAGTATCCTAACCCACATACCAGCATCAAAATCACAATCAAATCAAAATCCATAGTGCATCGGCCGTCACTTACAATAAATCCGGTTGGTTTACCAACTGCATACAGCGGGGCGGGTAAGCTACTGCTAGTCCTATTCTTCAAACTTTTGTCTGGCCCTTTCCCATCCCCACTTATTGACCCTTATCATTCAGCATTTGGTGTGATAAGCGGCGGACCTGAAATTTTATTCGAAGCATAGCATATCCTAAACACAAAACTCATTCTTATAAAAACGCGCACGTTTGCATACACAGTGCCATGAATGCACGAACCCTGCATCAATCAGGCAGCAAGCGGTTCTGGCTCTCCGACTAGCTTCGTTTTCCGTCGATGCCTTCTTCTTTTCAGAGACAGGACTTTATGATGCTCTACAATAACTACATTAACTACAAAGCTTTCCAACAAATACTTTTTGCGCTGCTCAATCGAATCTTCCGCTTCATAAGACCAATTGGGTGTGAATATAGTCCAGAGTTCACGTGCAGAAAGCTCACTTATGGACAGGATTTATGCCATCCGACTTATGAACAGAACTTCCTGAACTCAAAGCGCTACTTGTCCGTAATAGCCACTTGTGCTCCGACTAATTGTAGTGCTGATGACAGCAAAGATATCTTCTATGACCACCACAGTTAACTCTTGCGACGCGCAAGCAGTTCTTATATTTGGATATGACTGCTCAATTTGGTCGCCTAGATGTTACTGAATCACAACTCAGTGGTGCATGGATGTGTAATCGTGTAGTACTTCCGTGCTGTGCAGCTGAATTGATTTGCCACCGGTAATGACCCGCATGCGAGTACACGCTGGAGTCTCACTGCCATTGCTATTTTTCTTTTCCTCACCTGTCTAGGCCTGGGAAACCTGACAGTATATTAGCCCACGTGCAGCCCTTGACTGTGTGGCACTTTGCCTAGATCAGGCTTGTAATTTCATAAATTAGTAAATATTGTAATTTGTGGGACTACGGTAGCGATAGTCGTGGTTTTAGAGTCTCACCTTGGGCAGAGAATATGCCCTGCGAATGAGCTCAACTGAGAGCAGAAACCGAATCCAGTACTTTTATCGTAGACCGTTGTTATTAACTTTGTGGATATTTCGATGGATCTATTAATAAACATTTTAACCATTAAAATAATGTGATAAAACTCCCTCATGTTTCCGTACACAAAGCAGTTTCGTCGCTACAACAATTTTGCGCGGCATTTCTTGCGTAAGTACTTCAGGGCAGCACAGATATGCAGATAACATGTACTACGAAAAAGGGCGATCTAAATATTCAATGTTGTATAATTAACCGCTTTTTGTAGTTTCCTCGCATGCCATTTTGTTTTTGCCAAACGATATGACAATGATATAGTACAAGAAATACACACAATAAACTAAATTGTCGCCACTAGTTTGCGGTTGCCGCCATACAACGTAATATTTACGATCACCTTTCAGGCGAATCTTTTGTACCCCATCCGAGCAAACGAATATTTCCAACTGAGCTAAGCTCTGCACTACGTTTCCTCATCCCAGTGTGCCGTGTTATTGTCTGCCCAGTCAGCTGCTTCTTACAGACTGTAAACTAGACGCGGTATGATAATCAGTACGGGTGCATTCTTAAAACATGTCCCAACTATTGCAAACATGCTAGTATTAGCGTTTCTTTTAGTTAGTCCCGGTTCTAACCCTCTATTACTAATATGTTGCCATCAAATACGAGCATCTCTCCACAGATACTGTGTCCTAAACACAGAAACTCAGCGGGATTCTTTGGCTCGGTTCGACCAAGTTTCGTAACCATAGAGAAACGTAGCGCGCAAGACTGCGTTTTGCATTCAACATTTTGTATAAAACGAAACATCGCGCCATCAACACAAGTGATTCTCACTGTCACTCCCTGGATGTGCCTTTCTTGTCCAAACCAATAAGACTAGAGTTCCCAATCTGCCATTTGTTAGAATAATCACAAGCCATCGCTTGTGACACTGAAATCAGTACGCTAATAGTTTTACTGATTCACGTTTTCTTGCAGAGTGACGGTACTAACTTGCTATGCGCCTTTGGTACAATGCCTTACCTGGATTGCGATTTTTGCCGATTATGTCGGAACGGAAATGTTCACTCGTATTGCAAACATTCACAAGTCTTACATCTGAATCTGGATCTTCCTGTCGTAGTTGAATCAGAGATTGATTCCGAATGCACTTTCTTTGAAAATGATTTGGAAAACGTGTCAACTATTCCAGAGGCTGAAATTCCCCCGTGCTTGAGACTCTTGTTCTCACGTAATGTTTGTGACGGTATTGAACCTAACATCAAGCCTCGAATTTGCAACTGTTTTTCATCAACTCTCCTCCCAATTGGTTTAGTCCGCGTTACAGTATGTCCAACATCAGGTCGCCTCATAATTGTCTGGCCCAGTGAAGGCAAACAAATCAAAGTTTTGTGTTGTTTGCTCGATTCTCCGGTCAGGAATCCCGACTGGAAACAATTACCGTTACGTCTACCACAGGTTTGTTGATGCTCTATGTCAATCAATTTTAAAAAAGCTTAATGTACCATTTCATCGTGTGTTCGTTCCGAGCTGTATGCGGAAACAGGCTGGAATCTCACTGCCACATTATCCCTTATATCTCAACCTAAGAAAAGTATCTTGAATCAGTGTATCCGGTGGCCTAAAGAATAAATTGCATTGTGAAGTCGTTTATCATTGAGATAGAGATACCGTTAGGCAACGAAACACGTCAGCTGTTCAAAACTACGAAGATCGAATGTAACCGATTAGTCTTTCCATCTCATTTTGTGGAATCATTCAGTATCATATTACCTGCAACATATTACATGCCCCAAACCGCTCGCATCAACATTTATTCGAATATCGTGAATCTTAAGGAAAACCCGTAGCCACTGCTCAGCTACATTACGAATTATCCATTTCCGCCTTTACCACTAACAATAATTTTACTCTGTACGTGCCTGCTTTCTTTGGACCTCGCTCATGCAAATATGTATCTTTATAGGCGAGCTATTTTACATCAACTAAAATTCGTAAGCCTGCGGCAATTGTGTGGCGAAATGCTTTTTGTCACCACGAATTCGCGATTCTGGTATATCTATCCAGACCATGTCAATCTGACAATATCTTAGCCCACATACATTCCGAGACTATGCGGAGCTTTACCAGTATCGGGGTTTGTGATTTCATACAGTGATTATCAAGAGATGAGCAGATGGTTAGTGTTACGAATTGTTACTATTGCTGTCACACGTTCTAGTTTATTTAATGCTAAAGGAATATTATTCTAATTAAGTGGGTTTTAATGCTTGGATTTTTTCTTCGCATCACGTTATCTGATATTGCCTCATACCATACTATTTGTTTATGTAAACATTTGACTCGTCTCGCTTGATTTTTCAGGGATCTGGATCCTCTCCGTTCATTTACAAGTTTCCTCTTCTGACCCACGGTTATTGTTCTGATTGTTACTCTTGGCCTTCACATCCAAAAACTACCTGCACAGATTCGTCAAAAAGTACTCTACAGTATTTTCTAGATGAAAAAAGATGTATCTTCTCGCAGCATGCATTTCATATTCAACATCTAGCTAGTATAGACAACTGGCCAGATAAACATTCTTCTATCCAGGTATTGATTTTGCTTTGTGTTCGATATTCCCCACTGCTTTTCTCGTCACCTGTTCATTTATTACTCTGGTTACTTCAAATCGGCTTCCATCGATTGAGGAAATAGAGAAAGACCGTTCGATGTAATCGAAACGACTATTCGGATAACGTGAATATAAATCAATGAAACTTAAACTCGACGTCGCTTGCCTGCGTCATTTTTCGTTTGTTCACTAACAATTTGTTGGACGGAAACCTTGCTAGAAATACTCTAGAAAACAGTCGAAAATGCATGCCCTGAATACTTCTGATCTTAAGTGTAAAATTAATATAAATAACTAGAATGCTCTTACGCTATTGTGTTATAAATCGATGTCAACTTAGATCATATCTGTATTTACGAGACTATATTTCGTTGGTCCATCGTTCTGCTTTACATTTGTAGTTATCCTGAAATTCAGACATGCACACATGAGTTCAATCCACGTATGCGTGGTTTACTAGAGCTGTTTATGTGAAAAAATGGTGCCAATATTTTTATGTGATCATGTTCCCAATTCAATTAGCGTTTCGTGTTGCCCGCTTTTTAGTATAGATAATTCGAACTGATTCTGTAATTTGCATACTCACATGTTCCATACCTTTTTGCCTTCTTTAGAAAGAAAACCTTAAGTTGACGCATAAAAGTTGCCCGAGGACCTCCCAATTTGTCGGCCAGTCCACCGAAACCTATCAAACTGTTTTATTATCCAAGCGTCCTTCCTTTTTGTGCTGTTTCTATGTCATATATCTGGCAATGCTTCAACAGCTTCGCGCTTCTTTCATACATTGGGTGAGATTTCTCTTATTGACTGCGTGAAGCATGAGTCTGCTTTATCAGAACCGTAAAACAAATTCCATATTAATCATTCACAGTCCTGTCCGCGCGTATACGCGGTCAGTCGCTTCATCGCGTTTTATGTGTCCCGAATGCGTACACTAAATTCTCGGTACCGAACTTAGATCCATTAGGCATAAGATCGGCGACAGGCTCGGCGTTGATTGTAATTGACAATGAAGAAAAGTCCCCAGAAGAGTGACGTGCAAAATTCCGACGTCAGCCAGAACCAACCGAGAATTTGTCAACAAATGCGTTACTGTATTTGTGCAGTTAACATGCGATATCACCACACCCAACTATTGGGGTAAACCGGTCAATGTTAATAGTAAATTGGAATACGTATCTTGTTTCATACACAAATCAAAAGCAACTCAAAGTGCTTAATCCATAACTAAATCAGAAACAAATTAGGATCTGTCAATAAATGTGATACTGATCCACACAATTAGAATATATAGAAAGCATACCTGAATTGTTGGGATTAACGTGGTAAAAATCCAAGCAGTGTGAGGGGAAATGTTGCACACACACCGCGTTATATAAACGAGTCAGTTTGGCTTTTCGACTATTATTCTCCACATGATCTTCCCATTGATTTCACCAAGTTTCCGTTACCAAGCGCCAAGTCACCACTACTTTTTTCGTGCTAGCTGAATGCATCTTTAACCGAGAAATTCTCTATGGAAAGACAAAGTCTGGTACACTTGCACATCTTAAAGGATTATGGTGTCGTACCATGGAATTTGACTGACGACATGCTCTCAATTGGATTATTAACTTTAACTTTTAAGGAAACTAATAATTTATGGGGTAACGTAATCGTTATATTTTTTGTTAACATGGATCGCGACAATTTTTTACTCATCTGGGTTACATTGATTGAATTCATGATAGGTTTTTTCTTCATTTTGTGGTTTTCGCATTATGCTCAAAGTAGACGCTTTCCCTTGAAATTTAATTTGTATCTTATTTCAGCTATTTACTTAGGTTTTCGTTTCTACCGTTACAAATATTTTAGACTTTGGCTCCTCGCTCAAAACAACAGTTTACCCCACCTGCTTCAACAGAACACGTGCAGACCATACCTCCAAGCGATAATCGCCACTGTCAATCTTCACTAACAGGCCTAGCACGTATGTCCATTGAATCTCAATCGTCAGCCAACCAACCTCCGGGAATCGCTTTTGTTCATCGTCTTTCTGGAGAGTGCCATACTTCATTTGATTCTCACGAATGGGAACTATATTCCAACAAAACACCAGCTTCAACACCGCCTGTTATTGCTCATCTAGAAGAAATTGTTTTCGATGTATGTTTATTGATGCTACTTCGTTATCAAAATTTATTTTCACTTGCACATCAACATAATCCAACTTTACCAATGTTTGCCTCTTCGAAATAGCGGTTAATATTGTGGTTTACTTATTGTTACCCATTCCGTTAGCGATTTAACTACCTGGAGTCAGGTAACCGTTTGCTCGTTATCAGATAACGAAGCACTTTTGTTTGTTTCAAATTATCTTTAGGGCCGCGTTAAACGATTATAGCCTTTTGTTGTCGGTCATTTTTAATGAACCTAACGCATAGATGACACATGCAATCTCCCCGCCGGTTTCACTGCATTACTTGGCAGAGATTTTGGTTCGCCTTACGCAGTGCTGTTGGCCTCCTTCGTTCGATGTTGACCATGGATTCACATCACAGTCGCATGAAATTTCATGTTCTACAGCTTCTACGGAACAATATCTTCCACAGAGCAAGTTCTTCCCAACTCGCGGGGTCAATGCCAAGAGCTTTCATATCTCTTTCGCAAACGTCCTTGTACCGCAAGTGCGGTCTGTCCAATGGTCGACTTTCTTTTTGTAACTCACTATAGAGTAGATCTTTCGGGATACGACCATTTTCCATTCTGTAGACTTGTCTCCGTGTCTATCGAGAGGTTATCCGCAATGGTTGACCCAAGATATGTGAAATGATGTACTGGTTCAAGCTGACAGTTTCCGACAGTGATGATTGGAGGCGATACAATCCCTTGACAAATGACTGGTCTTATTCGTGCAGACGAAAAACAGTCCATTAGCAATTGGAGGTTCTCTCGGGAGTGAGCAATAACGGCTGCATAGTCGGCAAACAGCAGGTCACGGATTAGCACATCCCGTGCCTTGATTTGTGCTCTCAGGTTGAAAAGCTTGCCATCACTTTGCGTGCGTAGGTAAATTCCTTCTGTCCTCGTCCTGAAAGCGTGCTTCAGAAGCAGAGCAAAGAAAATGCCGAACAGCGTGGGAGCAAGAACACACCCTTGTTTGACGCATTGGTGAATTTCAAAGCCTTCTGAACTGAAACCGTTAAAATGGACAGCCCTTCATGCCTGAGTGGAACAAAATAACGAGTTTGAGGAGTCTTGGGCGACAGCCTATCAGATTCAGCATTTGAAAAGACCGTCCCTGTTGACGTAGTCGAATGTCTTCGTTAAATTAATAAAAAACAGCGTATAATGGCATACGCTGTTTCCGACACTTTTTCTTGAAGTTGTCTCAAGGAGAAGATCATGTCAGCGATTGATCTCCCCCGCGGAAGCCACATTGAGATTCGGAGTAAATTCTGTCAGCTAAAACTTGTAGCCGGATCTGTAAGACTTTAGCAAACAATTTGCCTACAACATTCATTAAGGGAGATTCCTGTGTAAATTTTGCAGTCGCTTCTATCACCCTTATTCTTAAATATCCTGATGAACTTTGTGCCTCGCATCTCTTGTGGGACACACTCCTCCTGCCAGCACTGAAGAAACAAATGGTGAAGAGGTTGTAATAATGCTGCTCTACAGTATTTGATGAGCTCAGGTGGAATTCCGTCGTCACCAGGGATCTTCCTATTCGCTAAGCGGTCGATTGCCCTTTTGAGTTCATCAATTGCTGAAAATTCGTGTACTCGAATAAAGCCATTTTTTCTTTTTCTTCAAGAGTAGGGGAGTATCTAGATATTCAATGGTCGGTAACCGCAGTAATGCGACATAAAATACCTCAATCTACAGCGATAACAAGCCAAGGTGCTTGATGTACTACGAATTTCATGAGCTTGAACGTAGGCCTTCATTAATTGCTTAACTGATGAGCAAACGTTTATTCCGTCCAACGCTCTTGCTTTTAGTGTAAGTTTTTGTGGGTGCCCCACACCGCTATCGGTCCATCTGCTGTGCTTTCTAAAATTTATGCTGACTTCTCTGACACGATTTTGTGTTCTAGATTCCTACCGAGCTTTGCGCAACTGATCCTTCGGCTGTTTGTCAACTCTTTGTTTTTGTTTCACCCGAGGCTGAAAATATAATCTTCGTCTACCGATCGCTGATGCACGCGAACCTTCCTCCGATTTTCGAATTATTGGATGTGATTGACATTGCCACCGGTGAACGTTCTCTGCTTTCACAGTCACTCCAAACTAAATACGGTGAACGACGCAAGCTTGATCATTGTCCCTCCCTCTACGCAAAGCGAAGCACGAGGCAGCAATTAGTCCATGAACTCAACAATTTCGAAATGACTTCTCGATCGGAATCTTTGAAATGTTTGTTTAATACTGCAGGAGGTTATGCAGTCTACTTGTAGTCTTGTAACTATTTTCATTAAAAATCAATATCGCTCAAGTCTGTTCATTTCTTACGATCGACCTCGTAGTGTGGGTTCGTTTTATTTGATTTGATTCAAACAATGGATGATGATCCTTTGCTTTTATTGAACTTCTAGACGTAGTTGCATATTCTTCGTGATCATGGTAGACTACATAATCAGACCATCCTCTTCTGATATAGTTTGGAATCGGTTGGCTTAATGATTGGTTCACATATGCATGCCGCTTTCTCAAATGTGTGAGTGAATTCGCAATCCTGAAGCCAAACAATGTGCCAAACATTCCTATAATGCACATGTGCGAGGAATCTCTCAATTTGCTCATGTTTATGCATATAAAAGAAAGAATAATAACAACGAAACCTTAGTGTGCGTCTGTGTGCGGATCCTGATCGTACTGTTCCTGTCTGATGAGTGCAGATAGCGCGAAACCTGTCATGGGGTGTGTTGGATGGAAATGCATGCAAATGCTTACTTTTTGTATTTATTTTTTACTTTTTGATCATTGATCTCTTGATCTTAAATTTTCAAGTTTTTCGAATAAACCTTCTCAAGCTTAAAACAATAGTTGAACTTA